>VZQC01001082.1:2261545-2366758 GCA_009823505.1 Rhizomys pruinosus | reverse complement strand
TCTCTGACCCTGTCCCAGCACCCTCTGACTGTGTCCACACCCCTCTGACCTGTCCACAACACCCTCGACCTGCCTCCACGATCACTCTGACCTGTCCCACATAGCCCTCTGACCTGTCCACACACCCTCTGATCTGTCCACACCTACCTCCAACTCTGACCTTACATGCCTGCCACACACCTCTGACCTGCACCCCTCGACTCCACAACACCTCTGCACTCGATCTGTCTGCACACCCTCTGACCTGTCCAATACACTCTGACCTGTCCACACACCCTCTGACCTGTCCACACCCTCTGACCCCAAATCTGACCTGTCCGCACACCCTACCTGCCGCTGACCTGTCCCACACACCACTACCCCTCTGACCTGTCCACACACCCTCTGACCTGTCCACACACCCTCTGACCTGTCCGCACACCCTCTGACCTGTCCACATACACTCTGACCTGTCCACACACCCTCTGACCTGTCCACACACCCTCTGACCTGTCCGCACACCCTCTGACCTGTCCGCACACACTCTGACCTGTCCACACACACTGACCTGTCCACACACATTCTGACCTGTCCACACACACTCTGACCTGTCCACACAGCCTCTGTCTGACCTGTCCACACACCCTCTGACCTGTCCGCACACCCTCTGACCTGTCCACACACACTGACCTGTCCACACACACTCTGACCTGTCCACATAGCCTCTGACCTGTTCACACACCCTCTGACCTGTCCACACACCCTATGACAACTCTCCTGAGCTGTCACCCATGCTGGAGTGAGCTTCAGTGACGCAGCTGTTTTTGCCTCATCCCTGCTCCTGAACGTCACCCCTCACTACATTCCTATAAGTAGCCCCAGTAAACTCATGGGTCCCCTAAGCTGGACTTTGGGGGAAATCCTTGATTTGGTCTGTCTGATTCCCTGTCTAGGGTGAGCAGACATGTGTTCATTTCTCCTCAGAAATAGTGTCACACAACAGTTAGGTACGTAAGTGGAACTAGAACCGGCACAGAAAAGGCTCTAGAGCTCACACAGTCCTCCTTCGAAATTCCCAAGGGATGACCTGAGTCCCAGAAAGGGCTGGCTAGAGCCCAGCTCCTCAGAGGTGTCTATGACCTCCAGGTCCAGTCTCTGAGTCACAGCCAGGGCGCTCTTTCTGTCTCTCTGTCTCATTTGTCTGAGAAGAAGCCAGTGTCTACCAGTGTAATGAAACCTAGGGATCGTGCCCAACATGATACAGAGATGAGTCTGCGGAAGGCGCTCCTCCAAGAGTCAGCCTCTCTCTGCCTGGTCCAGCCTCCACACCTTCCACAGGGTCTCTAGATGACATCTGGGCCTCTGCAGCTCAGCTCAGCCTCCGGCAAATGTCCGTCTTCCTCTTCCACAGACTTCCTTCAGGACCTGCACTTTGGGAAGCCCAGTTGCTGGTTACAGCATCTCATATGAGCTTCGCCCTGAAGTTGCTTCACTCTGATTCTCCCCCTGTGCTCTCCTGTGCCTTCCCGTGAGCCATCATCCAGACTGCAGGGTGAGAGTCTTGAGCTCAGATTAGTCTTATACAGATTGGTTTCCTTGCTCCATGCTGGGGTCATTAAATATCACCCTCTCCCTTGTCTCTATTTGGCAAACTCATTCATTCTTCTAAACCCTAAGTGGAGTATCTCCAATCCTAATAGCCCCTGCCCCTTACTGACTTTCCTGGGCAATGCCACAATTTTTCTATTCTCATTGTTCACAATGTACCCTCAAAAACATTCCAGGTGGCAACTTGATGGCAGGAGCCTGACAGCCTGAGGAACCTGCATCCTGTCCCAGAGGCACCCACTGACTGCTTTTACAGTTCCTTGAGTTGAAGCCTGTGAGACACAATGGGGATTCTGAGTGCAGAGCACTGAACCTGCAGAGCTCACGTCCACCCACCTGCGTGCAGAGTGTCAGCTGCGGTCCCCTGTCCCCTTGGTCTGCTCCTTCAGGTGATGCCCACCTCATACCTGCCCCAGCTCCTTCTTGGTAGTTTTCTTGGTGCTGGGAAGCTCCCACATGCCCTGGTTTCTTTCACTGTCTGTTGCCCTCCCTGCCATGCAAACACCCTAGGCAGGGAATGGGTGGACGGACGCATCCTCTGACTAGGACAGTGCCTGTCGAACAGTGCCCACCAAAGCATCAACCCTGTGGCTGGGGAGACGCCTTGGTGGATACAGGGTTTGCTGTGCAAGCATGAGAACTGGTGTTCCCACCCCTAGAATCCACGTGGAAAGTGGGGTGGCATCGGGCGGGGCCACCTGGAATCCCAGAGTTCTGGAGGTGGTTTTGGGAACCCAGGCAAAGGTGGCCAGCTACATTAGCAAAACTGGGGTGGGGAGAGGATCCCTCCATCTCCTACCTGAAGGACGCCACATAGAGCTGTGTCTAGAAAGCTTTCCACTGAATGTTTCCTGCATGGATAAGTCACCATATGAATACATGTTTCATGTGTTGAGAAGCGATCAAACACTCTCTTTTGAGTCCCTCGGCCTTTTTGTTAAATTCTGTTTTTCATGGAAAAAGGCTGCTGCAGTCAAACTTCAAAAGCAAGGTTCCCCAGGGGCCACCCTCCCTTGCTGGCAGATGAGGGACCTCAGGTGACCTCTGGAGTCTCTTCTGCCAACCACATGCCCGCAGCTCAGACAGAGGAAACTCCCTTCCCTGCAGGGTTAGACGGAGAGACTACTGCATCTGGGAACCTGTGTCCCCCAGGCGGCCTCTCACCCACAGAGCCACTCTGCTCAATCCATCGGCACTTACTCGGGACTTCTGCGCTGTCCCCCAGAGGTCCTGAGCAGAGGCAGCTCCCAGCAGCAGCAGCAGGACACTCAGAGCCCAGAGGACCTTCCTCCAGCTGCCCATCCTGAGGCTGGTGGCAGGCGTTTCCTCCAGGACCAATGACGTCTCAGGCTGGGAAGAGGAGGCAGAGGGGCAGCTGAGAGGAGGGACCCTGGAGCTGGGTGGGGCTTGGGGGAGGAACAGAAGTATTAGGCCCTGAAGTCGGCCCCTGGGACCCTGCACCCTCAGCCAACACCTGCCCCCTTTGGAGTGGCTGGTCCCTGGGTTATTTTTGGTCTGCCCTGCAGCCTCTGGCTGTGGTGGCCAGGGTGATTGCAAGCCAGGCAGCTAAGACAGCAGAGGGAGGAGGGGGCACCAGTGGGCTGGCGACGTGGCTCTGGCTGGGAGGCGCCTACCACTCCCTCTGACCAGCTTCCTCTGGCTGGGCTGCTGGTGACTTTCTGCCCCAGGAGTAGATCTGGAAGATGCCGAGGGATGGGGACAAGGGACTGGAGGAGACTGGCCCCCTACGGGGATGTGACTCAGCCTTTGACCCTGGGCTACAGTGTGCAAGAGACTGTGGGACTGTGCAGTAAAGTGATGCATCGCCTCCACCCTTTGGTGCCTGAGATGCAGAAGCAGCACACACCACCTCTTGTCACCCACAGGTCCCCTCCCCTATTCCCACACACTGAGGCAGGCATAGATTGGAGATATGGTGCAGAGGTGGAAAGAGATCACGCTCATAATGATGCTTGCCCTGGAGTCAGATGACAGTGTGGACTGGAGGTGGGACCCCAGGCCCATGGCTGATGAAGGTGGGCCAGCACCCCCCAAGCACTTGCCCACCTCTGGAGATCCAGGAGACCTGGCATGCCTCCTATGGGAGGACTCAGGTACACCCTGTGAGGTGGGGGGCAGTGCCAGGACAGTCAATACCTGTGGAAGGGCAGCCCCCCTCCCCCTCCCCCAAGGGTACATCTCCCCCTTCCTCCCAGGGCTCCTAGGCTCCTCCTTCTCTTAGGCCCTGGCTAAATGTCTATGCTACATTCTTGGACAGCAGGCTCTTGGCCCTGTTCCTGTGCCTCTTCGTGGGTGGCCTGGCTTCCGCCTGAGCACCAGCACCCCTCCCTGAGCCCAGATGACGCTGTGTCCCCCCCCTGACCTTTCAGGCCCTCTGCCAGGCCTCCCTGCTCTCTGCCTGGAAGGCTTTTCCTCCCAGCAGACTTCCATCACAGCTTGACCCTGAGTCTCTTCTGGGACACCATGTCCCTAGTGTGGCCTCCTGACCAGGGGACAAGAAGCACAGTTCCCACTGTGCCAGCTAGGCCCTGGGGCCTCCTGCTCAGTGCTACCCATGGTGTCAGGCACAGCCATACAGGTTAGAGTCCTGCTCTCTGTCTTTCATCCTAGACAGCCAGCTCCACCCTGGTCTCCCTGTTTTTCCCTCATTGTCTACTCTGGAGTCACAGATATGTAAGGCTTTGCCTATACACAGTAGGTAAAAATTGGGTGTTTGTTGGAGGTACAGCTGGGGTCCCCTTCCAACAACTGCAGCATCTAACACAGCCATGGAACCTCTGAGCACATGTCTGACAAGGGGCTCCTCCAAATGAAGTCTGTCCTAAGTATAAATCACATATCCTCCCGCCTATGTGTGTGTGTGTGTGCGCGTGCGCACGCGTGCGCACATATACACTTGCTTGTAGACCCCAGACACCCCAAACATCCTTGACTGCATTCCTCAGTCACCCTCTATCTCGGTTTTTCTTGAGACAGGGTCCCTCACTGTCCTAGAACTCTCCAAGTAGGGGAGGCTGCCCGGCACTGGATTACAAATACACAGCCTATCCAGCTTCTTACCTGTGTTCTGGGAATAGAACTCGGGTCCTTGTACTTGCTTTATAATATAAATATAATTAAAGTATAAAACACTTTATCAATTGAGCCATCTCTCCAGCTCCAACAATGTACATTGAAAATGGGTGGAAAGGGGTGTTTCCTTGGAATTTGATTGTGATTTCCCCCAGACTGCCTGCTGCGTGGGTCAAATGGAATCCATGATTGTTCCAGCCCACTCGCTTCTGTTCATAGCTTTACACAGCTGCTAGAAAACCCATAGCCTCAGACCCCAACAACCTCTGGCTGCTGGCTCCTGCTCCCTGAGGCCCTCTGTATGCAAAGACCCCATCCTAAACCTCGACCTCACTGCTAACCCTCCCCTGTTATTCCCTCCACCCCAACAGGCCCTGGGTCCTAAATTCTAACACAGCAAATGCATTATGTAGTTTTCTGATGATAATTGTGAATATTTATGTCTATCCGAAGAGAATATGAGTAATTACAGAGAAATTGCAGCAAAGCTTTCCGACTCTTCCACCCGCTTATCGGCATCTAGACTGACTCCCGTGCAACCAGGCAGCAGCCTCTCCTTGTGGAGCTGCTCAAACAAAACATGGCCATTTGTCCCATCGGGCAGAGGAAGGTGGGAACCCTAAATGAGATGGAGCCTCTTCAAGGCTGTGTCTGGGCCTACTCCAGCTGCATCCTGCCCCTGGCCTGGTTTGCATATGTATCCAGTAGGTACTTGGGGTGAACTTCATCCTTTACCTCTTTACCCATAGTAATCTTTCTGTTTAGATTTACTGGTGGATGGTCCCCAAAGGGAGTGGACTGTCCCAAGTCCCCGAGTGTGACCAAACTCTAATACACTCTGCTCCGTATAACACCAAAGGGCCAGTATACATTAGGTGTTTAATAAATGCTCTCGGGTTGAGACACCAGTTCCTCTATGGTATTCAAAACCAACGGGCTGTGACTCACTGGTAATTCCTTCCAGTGCAAACTTATAAAATGATCCTGCAGAGTCTTCAGGACACAAAGCAACTGCTCTGGGGACCAAGGTGCACTGAGTACTTTGTATGGCAGTAAAAGAGACCTAAGAAGTAAGCAGAACAAATCTTCTGGGAAAGCTGGTGCCTGCTTTGATCAGAGATGAAGTTAGCTCACAGCCAGACAGCCACTGGATGCTTCCCGCAGGGCTTTGGGCCCCATAGTGAGGTTGGGGCCTGCCCCTTCCCAGCTTCCTGCCAAGACTGAGAACTCTGTGTCCCGAGCCCCAGAGGCCCTTCCAGTTTATGTGAGCTCAGACAACCAGAACTTGACCCCAACCCAGTGGGATGTCCTCCTGGAAAAGCTCCAACCTTTAGCTCAGTTTCCTGCGGATTGGTAGGCGAGGCTTCCTCCAGGGAAGCCTGAGCCAGTCTTCCCCTCAGAAAAAGAAAAATGTCACCTTTAACATAGAAAGAGCCTCATTAGGGACTCTCTCTCAGGAAGCAGAGGACACAACACGCACAGTTATTCAGGAGGAAATCCTGTCCCTTTACCCATAGCCAAATTCCTTCACATGATCACTAAGGTGTGGGTCCTCCAGGGAGTCAAAGTCCACTCATCCCTCACACTAAAGTGTGGATGACTTCCGGCAGAGAGAAGCATGCAGACATAAGGAGCTGTGGGGCTCGCTCACTTACTCACTCATTCACTTACTCGCTCACTCACTCATTCATTTACTCAAACCAATAATCATCTATCACATATCAGGCCTAGGAACAGGAGGGAGAATGACCCAGGCCCTGCCCTGTACCTCTGGGGCTTACTACCAAATGAACGTGTCAGATTTAACCATGATTCTCATAAAATGAGGATTGTGGCTTTCTGTCTCAAGCACTGTTCTGAAGGCTTTGACCACTACCTCATTTAATCTGCCCTTGTTTTGATCACTGGACACCATCAGCACCTCCACTTTATACATAAGGAAACTGAGTTTCAGGCCTCACTTGTGTGGATTAAGAATATTTGCTCAGGGGCTGGAGAGATGGCTCAGTGGTTAAGAACACTGACTGCTTTTACTGAGGACTCAAGTTTGGGTCCCAGCACCCACATGTTGTGTAACAGCTATCTGTGACTCCAGTATGATCTCTGCTTCTGGCCTCCACAGGCACTGCAGACATGTGGGCAAAACACTTATACATAAAAGTAAATAAATCCAGGGGCTGGAGAGATAGCTCCAAAGTTAAGAGCACTGGCTCCTTTTGCAGAGGACCTGGGTTCAATTCCCAGCACCCACATGGCAGCTAACAACCATCTGCAACTCCAGTTTTAGGGGAATTTGACACCCTCTTCTGGCCTCTGTGGGCATTGCATGATATAGGTGCACTTACATACATGCAGATAATACACATATACACATAAAGTAAGAATAATAAATAAAATATTTAAAAAATAAATCCAAAGAATTTTTAATTTTATTAATAAAAAAAGGCATCAGGTTCTCTTGGAATTGGAATTATAGAAAGTTTTTAGCAGCCATGTGGGTCTCTGTTGGCAGCCTGTCACACTGCTAACAGTGTGGCTCTACGTCGCACCTTAAAGATGGCGCCGACTTCCTGAGATGGCTAGAGAACAACAACTAGCCACCTTTTCCACATGTAGCCACCTCTTCCGCACTAGGGCAAAACTGCGCATGACTTTGAGCCCGCACACCTAATATTCTAATGAGGCATTGGCCCCTGTTGCGCTATGAGCCCATGCATTGGACATGCAAATGAGGCATCGGACGGTGCACCAATCCAGAGCATACCCGAACCCTCTAGACTGCTATATAAGCAGTGCCTCTTCCCCATTTCGGGGTCCTTCTCACAAGAGAGCTGTACACAATAAAGTTTGCTGCGGAAGAATCCTGTTGTCCGCGTGAAGTTCTTGCCGGCGAGACTGCTGCGCGCGACAGGTCTCCATCTTCAAGAACTGGGAACTGGGCACAGCAGGGATGGGAGATCCTGGATGCAAACCCATATATTCACTTTCAGAGCCTGTGCTTAGCACTGACCACAGGCGGTCAAGGCATCTGGGGTCTGGGGAGCTGAAGTCAGAGGCCCCAGCTAGGCTTGGTGGGAGGCTGGGTTCTTGGGGTAAGAGCTGAGGGGCAGGCTGGGGAGACCTCAGATCCAGACTGCTGGGCTGGAGCCTGGGGAGGCTGAGGACGCGGGCGACCATAGCCCTGTTGGGCCCTACCCAAGACACTGGGTGGTGTCAAGCTGTGCCATTGTTTCGTTTGGTAGCGTTGTGCTGTCACCCCTTCCTCTATTAAAAATATGCTGCTGCGCCGGGTGTGGTGGTGCACGCCTTTAATCCTAGCACTTGGGCGGCAGAGACAGGCGGATCTTTGTGAGTTCAAGGCCAGCCTGGTTCACAGAGAGAGTTCCAGGCTAGCTGGGGCTACAGGGTGACCCTGTCTCAAAAAGACCAAAAAAAAAAAAAAAATGCTGCTGCATTGATTAAAAAGGACAGATTTAACCCAAACTAGGTGACATTCTTATTTTTTCCTTAAATAAGTGGTGGGCTTTTTGTTTGCTTTGTTTTTGTTTTTAAGACAGGGAGGGGCTTGCATAGCTGGGCTTGAACTTGCTATGCACCCAAGATGGCCTTGAACTGGCTTGCATTTAATTTTTATATTACATTTATTTATTTTGCGTGGTGGGGGTTGGCATGCTGTGGCATGCTTTGGAGCTAAGAGGACCACCTGCAGGAGTCTATTCTCTCCTTCTACTTTGTAAGTCCCAAGGATTGAATTCAGGTCATTGAGCATAGCTGCCAAAAGCCTGTACCCACGCGGCCATCTTGTCACCTTCTGCCTCTACCTCCCAAGATCTGAGCCACCTCAGCTGCTTTGTGTGGTACATCCTCAGCCCCTCTCCTTCAGATTTTTTTTTAAATTTTATTTATTTATTTTCTATGTGTATGAATGTACTGTCTGCATGCAGGTCTGTGCACCCATGTCGTGCAATGCCGTGGAGGTCAGAAGAGGGTGTCAGATTCCCCTGGAACTGGAGTTCTCCTGGAATTGGAGTTTCAGACGGTTCTCGGCCACCATGTGGGTGCTGGGGATCGAACCCAGGTCTTCTACAAGAGCAGTTGGTGCTCTTAACCACTAGGCTATCTCTCCAGCCCCATCTCCTTCAGATTTTTAAGAGATATTGAAACATGTTATTGGCCTTTCAGATCTCCTGAGACCTGAGTCTGCAGTGCCTGTTGGAAGCGTGGGCCTTGTGTCCAGGCACAGTGCTGTGTGACCTCAGTCCAGCCCCTGAGCTCTCTGGACATGGAACTGGAGGACTAAATGACCCTGATATATTGGCCTCAAGGCGGCTGTGCCCTGGAGCAATGCCTGACCACTGTGCTCTCTTGCTGGGTTCCACAAAAGCTGGGAAGGAGACCAGGAAATGGCCTCTCTGGTTGCACAGGCACCGCCCTGCTGGCTCTGCTCCTGGCTAGGAATGGAAGCAGATGTCCTCTGGGTGGCCTTGTTCTTCAAGAGCTGGACCTCAGCCTGGCCACTGACCTCAACTAGCATCCTCCCAGTTAGAGTTCACTGTCCTCTCAGTCAGAGAGCTCCTAGCTTCCTCCCGGGGTGGCAGCAGCGTCCCTCCCTCCTGCAGGCCCAGCTGTGGGACCTGGTATAGAATCAGCAGAAGATGCCCCAAAGTCAAAGGGACTGAGGTTTCAAGGTCTGGCTGGGCCCTTGCCACAGCCAGCCAAGCAAGGCCCCTTCACAGCGGACTCAGCCTGCTCCAGCCATGCCCCACCTTGCTGGACGCATCCCCAGTGCTGGTGGGTGAGCTGGCCTTTGCTTTGTGGTTTTTATCCTCCAAAAACAAATCCGAGTGGAACCATAGGAAGAAGGCTCCTGTAGTGCTGAGGGACATTCAGTTCAAACGGTCACGAGACCCGATTCCCCCACTAACTCCTGTGAGCCTCCCCATACCTTTGACACTGGCCTGTGTCCCTTCGCACTCCTGTCTGTGTCTCCTGCCACAGCACCCTGCTATACCCCCACTCACCATGGACCCCTGCGGTTTGTCCCCTGGAGATGAGAGCCGAAACCCAAGGCTGGGTCCTTAGTGTGGGGATGTTGGAGGGTGGTGGTTCTTTGGAGAGGCAGGGCCCACTGAGAGGTCTTTAAATCTTTCCAGACATGCTGGTGGAAGGGATTAAGGTGGTAAGGTGTGATGCAGGGTCAGTTCTCATGAGAGTGACTGGTTGGAGGACAGTGCCTGATCCCTGCATCTCTGCCTTCTGCCAGTGATGTCATCTCTTCCACACACTCCTCACACTTGAGAGCCACCCCCACCAGGTACTAAGCTTCCATGGCCCGATGGACTGTCAAATGTCCCCAGTCAGGGCCAGAGTTGTCCCACTGAGAGATCTCTGCCCAGGGTCTCATGGGAAACCTGGAGGAGTTGGGAATCTAGGGCAGTGACAATGACTATAATCCCAGCACTTGGGAGGCCAAGGCAGGAGTGTCATGAGCTCAAGGCCCACCTGGGCTGCACAGGGAGACACTGCTTCAAGTAAACAGAAACAACAGGAAAGTTGTCAGAAGGTGGCATCACCTGCCACCAAATGACAGAGCAAGAAACAGTCTCACCTAAGTCTAACATGGTGAATCAATGAGTTAATCAGGGTTTCTTACAGGAGCATGGGCAACTATGGGCGTTTATTCTTACAATCAAACTGTTCTTTTTTCTCTCTCTCTTTTTGAGACAGGGTCTCCCTTTAACTCCAGCTGGCCTGGAACTCACTATGTAGACCAGGCTGGCCTTGATCTCACAGAGATCTGCTTGCCTCTATGTTCCGAGTGCTGGGATTAAAGTCCTATGCCATCACACCCAGCCTAAAACTGTGTTCCTATATAATGCTCTTGTAAGCTTAAACCATTTGGAGTTTCCTCTTGTTTTGCTTACTTACTAGGTGGATACTTGAAATGCTGCCCTGTGATGTTTTGGTACCCAATGATATTTTATTGCTCTAGGATGTTTTCACTACCCCGAGAAGTTTTATTGCTCTGTAATATCTTGAAGCTCTGTGATGTTGTCTAACTAACCATGTCTAACTGCTAACAAAGACATGAAACTACGAAAATAGAAACTTCACTAAGTGGTTTAATGAGGCACCTGATTATTCGGAAAAAATAGTGTAGATCAAAAATGTCAGCAGACATCTGCTGGAGAAATTGCTCAGTGGTTAGGAGTGCTGGCTGCTCTTGCAAAGGACCCAGGTTCGGTTCCCAGCACCCACAGGCCAGCTAACAACTGTCTGTAACTCCAATTCCCAGGGATCTGATACTCTCTCTCTCTGGCTTCTGAGGATATTGCATGCATGGATGCACTTACATGTGAGCAAAACATTCATGCACAGGAAATAAAAATAAATAAAGCAAACATGTCAGCTATCTAAGCTTCTGCCAGCGGTATGTGTTTGTAAACTGTAATGAGCGTTTGGCCAATTCCTGGCTCAATTAGCCAGGCCTAGCTAGGTAGCAAAAGGCAGCACATGTCCTGACCTGAGCCTGGGATATCTACTTTGTAAGTTATGATGACCTGGTGAACTCAGGAAGGATTTTTCCTGAGATAATATGTTTCATCATGAAAAGAAACACAGAGCCCAGGTGCCTGCCATAAGATAATAACCTAGAAAGCTCTATATAACCTCACTTATACTCTGTTCTTGGCCCAGAAAATCTGCAAGCCTTCGTTAATTCTGGGACCACATGCATGTGAAAATAAAGTTTTCTGTCTCTCTCCTGGGTGACGTGCTTGCTGATCCCTTAGCTGTTCAAAGAACTTTTCCATAACAATACTATCCATAAGCCTTGGGGGGGGCAGAGTTCAGAGCCCCACAGTAGATGGAAACAGCCCTAGTGACTCTCCATGGGTGGACAGAGAGACACAGTAAGGTGTTTAGCAGTGAAAAGGACTGTAGCGTGAGTACACATTATGACACGGATGAACCTCGAAAAGCTTATACCGCATTGAGCTGAGGATGAGGCTCGGCAGCCAGCAGAGCACCGGTCAATATGCGGCAGGCCCTGGGCAGGATGCACCACACCCCAACATAAATCCATGGCACTGAAAGACTTCCGGGACAACACCCTTCACAGAGGCAGAAGGCAGGTGTGTGGATTTCTAGGAGGAAGGACGGTGCAGGGACACCTGCCCACAGGATGGGTCTCCCTTAGCACGCTGGGAATATTTAGAATTAGCTAGTGATGAAGACTGCACAGCTGTCAATGTGTTGGATGTCACTGAATTTCATACTCTAAAATGGTTAACTTTTGATGAGTCGCACTTCTTCCATAAAAGTATGCAGGAACCCAGGCGTGGTGGTACACACCTTTAACCCCAGCAGAGGCAGGCAGACCTCTGTGAGTCCCAGGCCAGCAAGAGCTATACACTGAGTGGTACCTTATCTTAGAAAGGACAATCAAACCCACAAAAGTGAGTAGGGGAAAAGTTAAGACTTGCCTGAAGAAACCAGTTTGGACTTTCCTAGGGTCACACACACACACACACACACACACACACACACAAACACATGCACACACATGCAGAAGAGACATGCACTGCCCACAGTGGCTTCCCTTGGCCCCACTGGCTCACCCTGGTCCCATCTGCCATGTGGCCCCAGGGTAGGGGGAGGGCTCAAGTTCTCTTTGGGGAGGAAAGTCAAAGTCTCATTGGTAGAGACTGGTCCAAACCATCCACCTGTGTGGTTTGCTGCAGTGTCTCAGGTGGGTGTCACAATCCCTTGCGCTGGGACAGAGAAAGAGGCTCCTCCGAGGATGCTCTGGGTGGGGTTCCCAGGAAGCCAAAAGCCTCCTGTGTCCCCGAAGCCACCCTGGGAACTCCCACAGAAGGCGATGGCAATGAGAAGGCATCCCAGGACCTAATGAGACCTGGATAGAGTGTGGGTGACAGGCAGCTAAGCAGTCCCCCAGGCTTGGAGGCTGCTACTCAGGTGCACCCTGTCCTTGATATCCACTACAGAAAAGAATTTCGGGTGAGGCAGAGGGGGGTAGAGTTATCAAATTTACTGATGAGGCAGAAAGACAAGGTGCGCTTGGGGCCATGCGGAGGCTTGAGGAGCACATGGAGCGCCTCAACCATAGCTGTGCGTAGCTCAGGGCTTGGAAGCTCGTAGCACAGTTGTGTTGTCAGGAGAGCTATGAGCTAGTAACGCCCTTTTTATTGTTTTAAATATTTTTATTATTTTTATGTGTATGAGCATATTGCCTACATCCCTGTTGGCCAATGTCTGCAGAAGTCAGAAGAGGGCATCCGATGCCTTGCAACAGAGTTACAGATGGTCGTGAGCCTCCATGTAGGTGCTGGGAATTGAACCGCAGTCCTCTGCAAGAGTAGCCCGTGTTCTTAACCACTGGGCCATCTCTCCAGGCCTTTGTTGTTTTATTTTTTTATTTTTAATTTTTTTTGAGAGAGAGGGTCTCACTTTGTAGCCCTGGCTAGCCTGCAACTATGAAAACCAGGCTGGCCTTGAACTCAGTGATTCTACCTCTCCTCTCAACCCCCACCAACCCCCATTTGAGAATTAAAGGCATCCGGCCAGGTCTTTTTCTTTTCCATGGGAATTCTCTCCTTGGAGGCTCCAGATATCTGGTCAGTTATGTTGAAATTCCTGGGTGCGAGCCAGAGGTTGATAGATAGAAATCAGAACCCAGAGGGAGGGGCCTTCCTTTCCCTACTCCAGTCAATTTCCTGAGTAGCTGTCCTGCTTCAACTCCATTACCCTAGGTATTTCCTTGTCCTTGGCCAGCGTGGCCCATGAGAACAGCAACTGGCTGTCCCAGCAAGGAGGAGCCCTGGCGTGAGCTGTGCTGCCTTCTCTTTCCAGAAGTATTCTCCAGTGGCTTGGAGTGGAGGGTGCCTATTGGTCCACTGCCTGCAGACTCCAGAGCCAGGAGCCTCCCCAGGGATTCCATTTAACCATGAGCACCATTGTCACGAGCCCTTCCTGGTCATGTATCCTGTGTCTTGCTTGGAGGTTAGTGATCCCATCCCTCAGCTTGGAAAGAGCAACAGGGTCAATGGGACACGCTGAGCTTTCTGCCCTGCTTCCTGGCTGGAGCATGGAGCAGGGCTTTCCCAGGCTGGCCTCTGGCTCAGAGATCTTCCTGCCTCTGCACCTGTGTGCTAGGCAGGATTAAAGGTGTGCACCATCACCTCCAGCCTGCTTCTCGATTTAAAAAGAGAGAAGACAGCTGGGCTCATGGTGCATGCCCATAACTTAGCATGTGGGAGGCAGAGGAAGGAGGATCAGACAAGCTTGAGGCCAGCCTGGGCTTTATAGCGAATTTTAGGGTGATGTAGTGAGACTCTGTCTCAAACACAAAACAAGACAAAACGAAAGAACTGGTTCCACGGGCTATAGAGGGCTGGGAAGCCACCGAGGAACAGCATGGCAGTCCAGAGACGATCCCTGAGGAGGAGGGACTGAGGAGAGGAGTCAGAACTCAGGGTCAGGGGTCACTGGAAGAAAGAGTCCCATCCCAGTCAAGGGTAGGTGAACAAAGAAAAGGTGGTAAGTACACAGTTCCAGGCAGGGCCATGGCAGGTGACAGCCATTCTGCCTTGTGGGAGACTCACAAGGCAGCAGGTGTCCTGCAGAGCCTGCAGAGCCTCGAGAGCCAGCCACCCACAGCTGCTCAGAACGGCAAGGATCAAGGGTGGACTTGGGATTCAGAGGGACCTGGGGCTGAGGAATGACCTCTGAAGGCTGGGGGTAGGGTCAGGAATAGGAAACAGGTGACCCTCCAAGTGAGGGTATCTTTAGGTATTTAAAAATGTGTATGTGTGTAGGCCGGGTGTGGTGATGCAAGCCTTTAAACCTAGCACTTGGGAGGCAGAGGCAGGCCAGGCCGATCTTTGTGAGTTCAAGGCCAGCCTGGTCTACAGAGTGAGTTCTAGGACAGCCAGGGCTATAGGGAGACCCTGTCTCGAAAAGACAAAAAAAAAAAAAGTGTGTGTGTGTGTGTGTGTGTGTGTTGTACTGGATCCCTTGAAGAGGGCATTGTGTCCCCTGAAGTTAGAGACAGGCAATCGTGAGCTACCCACTGTGGGTTCTGGGTGTTGAGGGACAGACAAGAGGACACCAAGAGATAGATGAAGCAGGTTTATTCACACTGCAGCCTGGTCCAGAGGACTTAAGTCTCAAAGTCTGGACCTGAAAGAAAGAAGCATTCATCTTTTATACCTTAGGCTGTGAGTGAATGACAGTAAAAAGGAAACCAACCATTCATTGCTTACAGCAAAAGTCTTACAAGATTATTATACATTTTGAAAGAAAACAAATGTTTAAAAAAAGTCCTCTGAAAATCATTGCAGAAGTCACGATCTGTGACAGACAGAAGTGAGGAGGTTTCTTCAGGACAAAGGCCAGTGGTTCTAGCTAGCCATTTCAGCCTTATAACCGCAAACTTGACATCTGACATTTGCTAACAGGGACAGAGGGAGAAAACAAGGATTAAAATCCATATTTTCCTTAAATATTCCATTTAGCTATATCATGGGAACTAAACTTGGGTTCTCTGGAAGAGCAGTAAGTGCTCTTCACCACTGAACCATCTTTCCAGCCTCCAAGGGTATCTTTTTTTTTTTTTTTTGGTCTTTTCGNGGAGAAGGGAATGCATCTAAATTGGACTGAAAGATTATGTATAAAATGCCCAAATCATCAATAAAAGTATTTTATTTTTATTTATTTTTTTTTTGGTCTTTTCGAGACAGGGTCTCCCTGTAGCCCCAGCTGTCCTGGAACTCACTCTGTAGACCAGGCTGGCCTTGAACTCACAAAGATCCACCTGTCTCTGCCTCCCAAGTGCTAGGATTAAAGGCGTGCGCCACCACGCCTGGCTAAGAGATTCACATTTTAACAGCACAGTTGCTTTCAGATTAAAAAAATATATAACAATAATGTCGTTCAGTTTATCTTTCAATTGAGGATTCAGTGTTAGTATCCACAAATGAGGGTAGCCATTTTTGGAATTCACATTTTCCCCTTTAATTTTATATTATTCTAACATATGCATACATATCCCCTCCATGGTTATATAGGCATATGTTGGAGCAATACAAAGGGGAGGGAACAGCAGCAACATAAAGACTGGGTCGAAGAACTGAATGATGCAGTTAAATTCTGCCCAAAACAATAAGCCTCTACAGTGAGAAACTTTGGAAAGAGAAAGATGCAAGACATGTATGGGAGAAGGCATGAACTGGGGTGGGGTGGGAGGCAGGGAGAAGGGAATGCATCTAAATTGGACTGAAAGATTATGTATAAAATGCCCAAATCATCAATAAAAGTATTTTATTTTTATTTTTTTTTTTTTTGGTCTTTTCGAGACAGGGTCTCCCTGTAGCCCCAGCTGTCCTGGAACTCGCTCTGTAGACCAGGCTGGCCTTGAATTCAAGGGTATCTTTTTTGAGA
Organism: Rhizomys pruinosus; assembly: GCA_009823505.1. NCBI lineage: Eukaryota > Metazoa > Chordata > Mammalia > Rodentia > Spalacidae > Rhizomys > Rhizomys pruinosus. The sequence goes on along the minus strand of VZQC01001082.1, from coordinate 2,350,618 downwards.
AAGGTCTTGCTTTGTAGCCCCAGCTGGGCGTGAACTCAAAATCCTCCTGACTCAGCCACCAAAGGGCTGAAATTGCAAGGAAGGAGCCTTTCTCTTTCTTTTCTTTTCTTTTTTCTTTTCTTTTCTTTTCTTTTTTCTTTTCTTTTCTTTTTTCCTTTTCTTTTCTCTTTCTTTCTTTCTTTCTTTCTTTCTCCTTCCTTCCTTTCTTTCTTTCTTCCCTCCCTCCCTCCCTCCTTTCTTTCCTTCTTTCTTTTTGTCTTTTTGAGACAGGGTCTCCCTGTAGCCCCAGCTGTCCTAGAACTCACTATGTAGACTAGGCTGGCCTTGAACTCACCTGCCTCCATCTCCTGAATGCTGGGATTAAAGGTACGTGCCACCATGCCTGGCCTAGGAAGGATCTTTCTTAAGAATATTCTAAAACTGATTATAGTGACAGTTGCTCATATCTGTTGAATTGTAAGTTTTCTATTTCTATAAAACCATTCTCCAAAAAAAATGTACACTGTATTGCCTGTCTTGCTGCTGTGAAAAAACACCTGACAGGCTAAGGAGGGAAGGTTTATTTTGGCTCACAGCTTGAGGATGCAGTCCACCCTGGTGGGGAAGGCACGGTGGCAGGAGTGAGAGGTGGCCAGTCCCTAGCCAGGTGCTCCTAGCCAGGAAGCAGAGACCCATGAATGCTGGTGCTCAGCTCGTTTCTTGTTCCTTTTTATTCATTGGGGGGAAGACCCACATTCAGGGTGGGTCTTCCATTCTCAGCTAATCCTCCCTAGAAACACCTCACACACACCCAGAGGTATGTCTCCTAGGCCATTCCAATCCCAGTCATACTGACAGTGAAGATGGACCCCAGCCTCCTTAGGTGACCACCCTGGGTTTACTGTGCTTTGTCACCTGAGTCTCAGAGCCCCTTAGGAGGTGTCTCTCCTGTGTATGGTTCTGAGTGGACTATCTCTCGTGGACTCCAGGCCACAGAGTCTGCCCTGCCCCACTTAAGCAGCTGTCTGTCAGGCCCTGGGGTCTCACCCCAGGCCCTTTTCCTCCTCTGCCTTCTCCTCTCTCAGAGACTCTCTCATAGGCACTTTAATAAGTATGAATAGATATGGGGTGGGGTAAGGGGAGTAAGCTCGGGTTGTCCTTTGCTCTGCTGGCCAGAGGGAGGTAGACTGCTCCCTCCCAGCTAGGACGCCCTGTGACACCTTAGTCACCAGAAGCTGCTAGGCAGGAGCCATGGTACCTTGTCTCATGTCCAGAACACTCCAAGAGTAGGACTTCTGTGAGTTTCTATTTAACTCCCTTTAAAATCCTGTAAAACACAGCTCTTGCCTCAAAAGGAGTAATAGATTCTGTGTTCTGAGCCCAATGTAAGTGACCATGGCTCAGGAACACAGATTCAGGTTACCTTGAAAATCAGGTTTCCCAGCACTTGGGAGGCAGAGGCAGGTGGATCTCTGTGAGTTCAAGGCCAGCCTAGTCTACATAGTGAGTTCCAGGATAGCTGGAACTACAGGGAGACCCTGTCTCAAAAAGACTGGAAAAAAAATCAGGTTTCCATGTGGAAATACAGGACAAAAGAAAATCATAAATAACCTTCTCAATTGTTTTTCTCAATGTTTTCTTGGCAAATTAACATCATAGGAAGAGACTACTGTATACCTATCAAAACCACTAAAATTAAAAAGTCTGAGAATTTTAATTTTAGTGGTGTAATTAATGAGAAGGCTGAGAAAAGTTGAGGTCAGAAGTTTGAGGTTAGCCTGGGCAACTAGGGAGACCTAGTTTCTCAAAAAAAAAAAATCCTGACAAAACTTGGGCCAGCCTACACTGCATGCAGTTTGTGAACATGTACAAATGGTAGTCGCTTCAGGAGGAGATCTGGCAGCTTCCTATAAAACTCAGCAGACATCTACTCTGTAACCCAGTAATTCTTCCTCTAGGTATTTACCCAAATGATGAAAACACATGTCTACAAAATGACTCACACAGGAATGCTGACAACAACTTATTCATTTCAGTGAAAAACTGGATGCAGCTCACATGTCCCTCAGAGGAGAATAAATAAGCTTATGTAATAATGAAAGGGACAGCTAGTCAGCAGTGAAAAGGAGGGGTCTATGATTCACATGGTAAGCCCCCAAAATGAAAGCGATAGCTAGTCAGCAGTGAAAAGGAGAGGTCTATGATTCATATGGTAAGCCCCCAAAATGAAAGCGACAGTTAGTCAGCAGTGAAAAGGAGGGGTCTATGATTCACATGGTAAGCCCCCAAAATGAAAGCGACAGCTAGTCAGCAGTGAAAAGGAGGGGTCTATGATTCACATGGTAAGCCCCAAAAATATTTTGCCAAGTAGAAAGAGTCTTACACAGAAGAATATAAGCTATATGAGTCTATTTACATAAAGTTCAGAAAGACACACAATCCCAAGGTTGTCATATCCCTAGGCTAAGGTAACCTCTTAGTGCAAAAGAAGTATCCTTATGTTTACAGACAAACATCCCAGTCACCACTCAATAAAAAAGCTTCTTTTGCACCAGATAAAGAATATTACAGAGTCCCACAAGTGGACACACACAGACATGGTCTGTGAATTGCCCAAGGTTAAGCGACACATCTACAATGCAACCTCTACACCTAAGGCTCCTGCAACACAGATCAAGGGGACAGGAGACACAAATTAACCTCTTAGCTCTCATTAAGGAAGCTCCCGCATGCAGCAGGGGGCTAGGAACTCAAAAGGTCATGAAAGGCCAAACTGTGGACATTTGGAGTCCACGTGCGGCTCCACGGACAGGGCACCTAGATTCAGCTTCACTCACTCAGGGCTTGGGGAACATTGTGGATGAAAAGGCAGAAAGACCGTACTAGCCAAGATGGTAGCACAGGGAAATAGCATCCTATGAACTTCCGGGACCCTGCTTGTATGAAGCTACGGCACTGGTGTCAGCACGCACCAGACCCACGCAAGCTCAAGCAGGCAAAAAGCCAGCATGGAACTGCAGAAGTGGGTAGCAGAACCCAACCTTAGCTGAAGAAACATTGGCGGCTAATACTGTCGGGTAAGGAAGAACTGGCCTTCTTTAAACGAGGGGCAGACTCTAGATAGGCTTACCAGAGCTTACCAGATGAACTGGCATTGAAGGATGGCCCAGGAGAATTTACTGGGTGCACTAGGTCCTAACACAAATAACAGAATTATGAACTCCAGTGGGGGAGGGTGCCAGTGGAGAAGGGGGTATAAAGGCCATGAATACTGAGATGCCATGTACGAAATACACAAAAATTCAATTAAAAAGTATCCAATCTAGGGAGAAAAAAGGGAAAATCATAAATCGAGATATTTTTCAAATACATTGGTGGGAACATGAGGTGGGTGGGTTATTCCAAAGGGGGAAATCCCTGCTGTCAGCTTTAGAGGTACCTGATGACACTCTTAGCTTCTGGACTGATCTGCTAAATTAATGAATTCTAAAAGACCTTGCCTGCGAGTCACAAGGATGTTAAATCAGACACAGGGAGGGAATGCATGGCCATTAAAGGAGCTTAAGACGGGTCAAGACACTGGCAACATTCCAACTCTCCATCGGTTCTAATCAGTGAGCTGTGTGGACTCTCACACAGGTGCCGCTCTCCTCTGGGAACTTCTGTTCCTACACTCATGTGCTCTGCAGCACTCACATGTCAGAGGCGTGTGGACCTATGTTCAAATCCTGCCTCTGCTGCTCCAAGATCTTCCCTTAGATAAGTAGCTAAATTCATGGAACCACAATGGCCGCACAGGACTGCTGTGTGAGTTCCAGTGGAAACTGGTGGGAATTGTCTTCTGGGAACACAACACATAGCAGCCCCACACGTCAAATACAGTAATGGCAATCACACTGGAGAAAGTCCTGAGGGAGCCCCAGTGCCTGGCGTGCGTGGAAGCAGGGCTGTGTGGGTCCACAGGGGACACTGGAGTAAGCACATGCCAGAAAACCAGCTGGCAAGGGCTGGAGACCAGATGGCCAGTGGTCAGTGTGTGTGTGTGCACACATAAGAGTGTGTGTACAAGAGTGTGTGTACGGTGTGTGTGCACATGTGTTCATATGTGTGGATAGTGTGTGGATATGTGTGTGAAGCACATGTGTACATGTGTCTGTATAGTGTGTAAGGTGTGCACATGTGTGTGCATGTTCATGTGCATGTGTGTGGTGTTTGTGTGTGGTACGTGTGCACACATGTGCATGTGTGTTAGTGCTGACACTTCCAGACAGTACTCTAGTAATCGTATTGACCCTGAAGACTGACAGCAGGGGCCACCCTGCAGCGGGGGTGGCCTCCCTCCCTTCTGCCCCTCTGGAGGACAGCCCACGGCCTCCCTGAGGCTTTCTAAAGATGGGGAAAGCCTGCCGGGGCCACAGCTTCTGTGTGTTCCAGTTTGAGTTCTGTTGCCGTGATAAACACTCTGACAAGCAGCTTAGGGGACGGACAGGTTTGTCTCAGCTCACAGCTCACAGATTTCATTGAGGGCAGTTGGCAGAGCTCAGGCAGGAACCTGAAGCAGTGCCGCTTGCTGCCTCACTGTGGCTCCTGCTCAGCTTACACAGCCCTGGCTGGCTGCCCAGGGACCTATGTCTCCCACTGTGGGCAGGGCCCTCCTGCACCAACTAGGAATCAAGACAGTCCCACAGACATGACCACGGGCCCATCTGATCTGGGAGCTCACTCAACTGAGAGTCGCTTCTCGGGTGACTCTGGGCTGTGTGTGTCAGGCTGACAGGCACCGCTAACTAGGACACCTCACGTGTGTCTTATGCCTGAGGGCTCCACTCAGGAAGTGAACAGAGCAATGGTGATCAATTAATGCCTGTGATTCAGCAATAACACTTCTGAGGTCTTCCTCAAAGCCAGGACACTTTACATTTTACTCAGAAACTCTACAAGCCAGGGACAAGGGGACAGATACTGTCCCTACTTTACGGAGACTAGGAGAATCATCTACACAGACCCAGTGCCCGGGGGCTAGCCTGGCCCATGAGGGAGAAGGTGCTCTTTCAAGGTCCATGCCCTGTCCCTCAGGAGACCTCACTGTCCTCGGGAACCACCCATAGCAGTATTTTAATACCTGTGACTGCCACCTGAGTGGCCCAGGGACACTGAACACCATGACTGTGTCCTTCCCCCTCTCCATCACTCACTAAATCCAGCTCAGATGACCGGCCTGCATCTTCTCCATGTGGGTGGACAGGAGCAGAATGGAGCTGGCCACATAAAGCCCTGGAGACCTGGACCACTCCTCTAGCAGTGTGGCCTAATGGGCAGGGCAAGCTCTGGCCAGCTCTTACTGTAAAGTGACTCCCTTCCCTCAGGGGTCACTTCCTTCCTCCCACCCTGATACCAGGTGACAGTTTTCCTAACTTTCCCAGGTCTTCTCCCTGAGAAGATGCAGCCTATGGACACCTGGGCAACCAGCCACAGAGACATGGACCTGATATCACTGTCCTTGGGCTGCCCTTCCCCTGCCTGTACCCTCTCCCATCTGGGAGGTGGACAGTAGGGGAGGCTGCTCATGGGGGCTGCGGGCATGGGGGACCTCCCCCTGTCACTTGTGCCATTACTGTAATTATGGTAATTATATAATCACCTGAACAAATTAAAGCCTAACTCTTAAATTTAGTTTTTAACAGTGGGCCTGAACTCAGGGGTTCCACTAGATGTCTCTCGAAACCGTCTGTCTCCAGTGCTGATAGAACTGTCTTGTTAGAACTCATTCTCTGGAACTGGATCCTTGAGCCTGGGCCCTGCCCATAATTTTATTCAGAATGGTTTCTCCAGCTTCTATTGGGGAAGTACAAGTTTGACTCCACCCTTATCTAAACAGTCCATTTGGCCTTTTCTTTTTTCTTTTCTTTTTTTTTTTTAAGCCAATGTTTTATTGAAGCTCTGTGCATTTCATACAATTGGCCTTTTCATCCCTAGTTCTAAAACATCTCATTCACCCAAGGTCACTGCAAGCAATGAAGATGTGGGTGTATCACCTTTCAGCACTTTGCTGTGTTAACTTTCAAGAATACCCACATTCATTCATTCATTCATTCATTCATTATCTTTTTTGGGGGGGTCTTTTTGAGATAGGGTCTCCCTTTAGTTCCAGCTGGCCTGGAGCTCACTACGTAGACCAGGCTGGCCTTGCACTCACAGAGATCCACCTGCCTCTGCCTCCCCAGTGCTGGGATTACAGGTGTGTGCCACCACGCCTGGCTCATTCATTATCTTTTGGAGTGGAGAACCAAATTGAGGTTGCCTAGGAAATGAAATCAGGGGCCCAGGTCACAAGAGCATGTAGTTTTGCTGGGGTTGATTAGAAGTCATTAGTCCAGACTATGTCTGTTTATAAAAGGCATTCCTGCTGGGCGTGGTGGCGCACTCCTTTAATCCTAGCACTTGGGAGGCAGAGACAGGTGGATCTTTGTGAGTTCAAGGCCCGCCTGGTCTACAGAGTGAGTTCCAGGACAGCTGGGGCTACAGGGAGACCCTGTCTCGAAAAGACCAAAAAAATAAATAAATAAATAAAAAAATAAAAGGCATTCCCACAGTCACTCACACAGATGGCCCAGGGCAGGAGAAAGTTCTTTGCACCAAACAAAACCAAGCCAGCGAATAAGTAAATAAGCCATTATGCCCAGCAGGTCAGCCTGCTGCTGTTCACAGGGTCCCTGTGAGCCCCTGTAGCCTCCATCTGTCACGTGACCCTCTGGTGACCACAAACCTCTGGTTCAGACTCAGGGAGGGCTGAGCCCAGATGGAGAAAAGTAGGGAAGATGAGGAGGTGGGAGTGGTGGTCATTTCCTTGTACTGAGAAAAAGGGGCCCACCTGAGCCAGGAGGCCATCTCGGGCAGTGTGGGGCTTGCTCACGACACCCCCTGCTGGGCACAGCCTGCTGCTACAAGGAAAGAAGGCAGCATTGTCTTTCAAGCTAAAGGATCTCAAGTTTCAGGATTTGACTAGGGCCAGCCAGAACTGAAAACACTGCTCCCTTTCAAGAAAAAGCTGAGAAGCATGGAAAAAAAAAATGCCCGAATAAGATGCTGGAGAGATATCTCAGTGGTTTAGAGCACCGGACCCTGAGGACCCAGGTTGATTCCCAGCATCCACATGGCGGCTTACAAATCATCTGTAACTCCAGTTCCAGGTGACCCGACGCCCTCTTCTGACCTCTTCAGGTCTTGCATGACTTGGGTGCAGCCAGCTACATGTGGGCCATACACTCATACACATAAAAAATAAAATTGTAAATAAATTTAAAATATATATGAAAAAAGTGCCTGAATAAATGAAGTTCATGGAGTGAATGGAAAATGAAAATAGAGAAAATGGCCTAGTATGAATGAAAAGACGATGAAGTCAGACTAAATGGACAGAGGATGGAGAAGTCTGTGAATGAAAGCAATGCCATGAAGGAAGGAGATGAATGAATGGGCAGAGCCTGCTGGGCTGAATGAAAGAATGAAGGAACGAACGAATGAATGAACATCAGAGGAGAAGGGGACATGGAAGGAAGAGCTGTCTCGGAGGTAGCAGAGGGGACCCAGACCCCTGGTGGTGTGCTCCCCTGCCCCTTCCTCTACATGCCTGGCTCTGTGAGGCTGGCTTCTCCCACAGCACCACTTGGCCAGTGGAAACTCAAACCGACCTCTGGGAACGTGGTTCGAAGGTGGGACCAGGAAGCAGAGGCCGGTGGAGACTGGGTAAGAGAGAGCGTCAGGGGAGGCATCCGAGCTTGCACTCTGTTACTGTGATAAACCATGGCCAAAACAACTCGAGGATGAAAGGACTTATGGTAGCTTTCTTAGTCCATCATCTTGAAGCAGAGGCCATGGAAGAATGCTTGCTGCTCACTGGCTTGCTCCTCTGGCCTGCTTGGTTGCCTTTCTTATAGTCCAAGACCATCTGCCAAGGAATAGCACTGCCCAAAGTGAGCTGACCCCTCCCACATCAATTAGCAATCAAGAGAATGCTCCACAGACACGCCCATAGAACAGTCTGATGGGGAAGTTCCTCCTTTGCGATTCCCTCCTCCCAGGTATGTCTAGGTTAGTGTCAAGTTGACAAAAACTAACCAGCACCATCTCCTCACCAACTGACACATGAACACATTGTTTTAAACTATAACGTTTCTTTCTTTGTCCTCAAGATATCATGTTACTATTACATAGAGAACACAGAGTACAGCACAGCTGTAAAATTCCCACAGTTCCCAGTACCCAAATAAGGTGCATCACAACCACCTGTAACTCCAGCTCCAGGGGATTTGACACCCTCTTGGGCCTACACACACACACACACACACATACACACACACACACACACACAATTTTAAATAAAATTAAAATATATGTGGCATTATCATCCCACATTAAAATTACCTGAATAGATGGCTGGGATGGGACAGGCCTTTAATCCCAGCACTTGGAAGACAGAGGTAGGTGGATCTCTGTGAGTTCATGGCCAGCCTGGTCTACAAAGTGAGCTCCAGACTAGCTGTGGCTACAGGGAGACTGTCTCAAAAAGACCAAAAAAACAAAAAATATCTGAATAAAACAGGCAGACTTTTGACTTAGTTTTAAGTGTGTGCCTGAACTCAGAGCCTACCCAGGTCCCGTGGTGGCTCTTGGAACTATGTTCTGAACTCTATCCTCAAGCCAGACCTTGCCTATAATTTTATTCAAAACCATTTCTCCAGCTTCAAATGGAGAACTACAAGTTTGAGCCAACCCTGATCAGGCAATCTTGCCTTCTCATTCATAGTTCTAGACTTTCTCACACACAGTGTCAAACCTCACCCCACCCCACCCCACCTGTCTTCACGTTTTCAATAAAGATGCATGGTGTGGTGTAGCCTTTCAGCATTCTGATATGTTAATTCTCAAGCATACCCACGCTCATTCATTATGTTGTGACTGAACAGCAAGTTAGGGTTCAAGGAATCAAGATCAGGTGCCTAGGTCCCAAGAAAACATGTTTTTTTTTTTTTTTGGTTGCAAGGTTAAAAGGCATTAGTCTAGATTCTAGCCACAAACCACTCACAAGAGACAATCAGCAAAGATTGAGGGGTGTGACTGTTGCCTCCCTTGCCTCCTCCAGCTAGGCTCCGCCATCTAAGGGTTCTCTAACCTCTCACAATAGCACTGGAACCAAGCCTGCAAAACATGACCCAGTAAAATTAAAAACCATGAGCCTGTGGAGATGGTTCAGATTCAAGCAGCACATAGAGCTTTGCAGATATAATGAAATAAGAGACAGCAAGCCAGGTGTGGTGGCGCATGCCTGTAATCCCAGCACTTGGGAGGCAGAGGCAGGAAGATCTGTAAGCTCAAGGCCAGCCTGGTCTACAGAGAGGGTTCTGGGACAGCTGGGGCTACAGGGAAGCACTCAGGACCCCTGTGTTTTCTCATCTGCTTTGCCCATTGCCTGTCTCCTGCAGAAACCTTGCCTACCTGGTACCTGGATGATTGTAAAGGCCCAGGATAGGGCTCCGTCTATAGCAGGAACACCATATTGGCAAGTGGATGAAAGGAAAGATCAAAAGATGGGTGGATGAAAAGATGGGTGGAAGGGTAGAGCTGTGGGGAGAAAAAGCAGGGATAGATGGTTGGATGGAAGGATAGATGGGTGGAAACTTAGAAGGGAAAATGGAAGGGCTGATGGAAGGCAGGGGAGGTGGCTAGAAGGATGAATTAAGAGAATGGGGGTAGATGTCAGGATTGGTAGTGGATGGGAGGATGCCTGGATGGATGAATGACAGGTGAGTGGGAGGTAGCAAGATAGTTCCTCGGAAACATGGAAGGAAAGAGAGAGTGATGTCTGACTGAATGACAGTGAGTATGCGTGGACAGGAGGAAGATGGAGAACAAGGGAATAAAATGTGATGTGCAGGTGGGAGGAGATGAGTGGGGGGACGGACAGACGGGTGGGTGGGTGGGTGGATGAACGGATGGAGGGACAGATGAACAGGTAGATGGAAGGACAGATTGAATACATGGATGGAAGGAGGGAAGGATACATAGAAGGATGGAAGGATGGACAGATGGATAGATGGACAGATGGGAGAAAAGAAGGGTGGACGTGATAGTTTGGCAGAAGTAAAGTCAGGACGGATGTGTAAAGAGCGCCAAGTTGGGCTGGAGAGATGGCTCAATAGTTAAGAGCACTGGCTGCTCTTGCAGAGGACCTGGGTTCCCAGCACCCACATGATTGCTAACAACCATCTGTAACTCCAGTTCCAGGGGATCCAATGCCCTCTTCTGATCTCCGAGGGCATTGTATGACAAGGGTCATGCACGCAATACACTCACACACATAAAATAATAGTAACAGAAAATGGTTTTTAAAAGCATCCTAGGTGGAGAGTGGATCGGTGGAGGACAGCAGACAGGTGGAGGGAGGATAGATTTCAAAGGCTCCAAAATATGGCTACTGCACTGAGTTGGTGCTGCACACTGCCCTGTGTATATGAAGCATCTGCCTACTTGACCTTCTGACAAGGTCTTGCTGCCAACTGACAGAAGGCCACAGCTGTTTGCACCTCCAGCCCACGAAGCAGAGTCCTAATCACCTTAGCTCCATCTATATCTAATGAGCTCCCTCTGGCTCTGGCTCCCCACGCAGCTGTGGTTCAGCCTCTTTGTTGCCAGGGCTGGGTAATCTGGGTTCAAAGCAGAAGCCATAACCTCTGTGCGCTGGCCTCCTTCCAAAGACGCTTGCTCCCACTGCTTCCCTGGTTGAAACTTTTAGAAATCTGTGGCTCACTAGAGTGGAGCAGATGCCAGGACACGGAGCTGCTTGCATCCTGGCCCTGGCCAACCTCGCCCACTTCAACCCTCAGCCCTGTGCTTACCTGGCATTTAAATCCTTTGAGGTCTGGCCACATGGCTTCCTACAGTCCAGCCTCTGGGCATCTGAGCGTGCCATCCTCCTGTCCTGGAACGCTGCTGTTATTCCCCTCACTCTCAAAGCCCAATTGTCCTGGCATGATGGTCCCTCAAACCCATCTTCACAGCTGGAGTCCTCTTTATCTCCTGGTCCCTGCAGCACAGACCCATGAGGAGCCCAGGTTGCTGCCTTCCCTCATCCTTTAACTGTCAGGTCAGCAGCAGCACCATCCTGGAGCTCTCCCTGCCCCCCACCTGCCACCTCACAGGCTCAGCATCGCCCACTGCCTGCCTTGGCCCTGACCTGCTCCCTCTAATCACACCCCTGCAGCCGGCATTGAGCATCAGCTTCTGCTTTGCTAGGCTTTAAATTGAGTCTGTTCTAGTCTCACAGAGCCTGTCCTGTCCGGTCCTGGGACCACCCTCCCAGCCCCACCTTCTGCCCACAGGCTTTTCTTTGCCCCTCTAGGCAGCAGGTGCTGCAAGTTCCCCCCTTAAACAGAGGTAGTTCAGTCAGCCTCCTCCCTTACCTGCCCTCTCAGCCTGGAGAATGTCACACATCACAGTCTGCAATAGCAGCTGATGATCTAGAACTTATTCTACTGGACTCGGCATTCAGTGCTTTCTACAGGAAGTGGGACTTGCTGGTCATTGCCGCCCTCATTTGACACATGACAGAGAGTGTGTCAGTGGCCCACCCATGCTCCTGTCAAGTGCAATTGACATTTGAGCGCAAGAGCCTGATGTCAGAGTTGCCTTTTTAAAGAAAGATTTACTTTATTTTTAAATGTGTGTGTGTGTGTGTGTGTGTGTGTGCACAAGAGAATGCAGGTGCCTGTTGAGGCCGGAAGAGGGCATCAGATCCTGTGAAGCTAGAGTTACAGGTGGTTGTGGGTGCTGGGGACTGAGCTCAGGTCCTCTGCAAGAGCAGTATGTGCTCCTAATCTTTGAGCCATCTCTCTAGCCCCCCAGACACTTCTTAGCCATTACATTATATGCACACATGCACATGAGCACGTGTGTCAGGCTCCACCTCCTCAGGAAGCCCCCCCTTCACTCCCAGCCCATGTTTGCTGCTGCCTGCACACAGCCTGCACTGACTCAGACCTGCCTAGCATTGGCAGGACTTTGTACAGGACTGACATCATATTTGATGTCCAAGGTCCCTCCTCACCTTGGACACACATCAATCCTGGCACCAAAAGCCAGCCTTGTCATCCCCAGCTCCCCATTGCCCTTGTGACTTGCTTCAACCAGTAGAAAACACGAAGGCTTGGGAAGGCCAACAGCTCTGATCTCCCTCAAAGCCCCTGGTGGCCAGACACTGAACAACAGAGCCCTTTGGGGGTAGCCCTGTGAAAAGAGTCCTGTGAGGAGATCCCAGGGGAGAGCACTATTGGGAGACCCCCTGGGGAGAGCCCTGCAGCTGGAGGCCGCTCTCACTGTCCCGCCCCAGCACAGCCCAGTTCTCGTGGCCAAGGTCCCAGTGGTGTGGCTGAGCTCTGGGGACATCACAGGGAGGCGCCCTATTGAGCCCCACCAGCCTACAAATTCAAGATAATAGGAGAAGCCGTGCCTGTCTCAGGTCTTTGATTTTTGTTTTGTTTTGTTTCTGCAACACAGTCTCATATATCCCAGGCTGACCTGGAGCTCTAGGTAACCAAGGATAACCTTGAACTTCTAATCCTCCTGCCTCCGCCTACCAACCAAGTGCTGGGATTCAAGACAGTGCCCCTCTGCCCAGTTTCAGTCAGTGCTGGGGGGTCAAACCCAGGACTTCCTTCATGCTAGGTGAGCACTCCACCTACTGAGCCACTGCCCCATCCCTTATGCATTTCTTAGCTTCTTTGCCTCAGTTTCCCCATCTGCAAGGCAGAGGTAGTAATCCTGCCTCTGGGTTTGTTGTCAAAATTTAATGAAAGTTATCTACTGCCCCCAAATGGTCAGTTGTAAGTGGTTAGGTGGTTAGCTGTTCATTTTCCTTCCTTCCTTTTTTTTCTTTTTTCTTTTTTTTTTAGCTTTAGCCTGGACTGGAGCGCAATCGTGTTCACTATGCTCTAAATCCAAGCCACTCTTCCATCCCCAGAAGCACGGCTCTCTGGGAATCCTTCCCATTCCCATCCTCTATCTGTGGCCCGTGTGGTGCTGGGCTGGCCTGAGGAGTAGGCACTTGGTGCCCAGCAGAACAACACCCTCTATGTCCTAGAGCAGTGAAGCCCTGCAGACCCAGAGGTCAAGAGGACTCACCCATGCAGGTGTGAGAACCTTACCAGGGCAACTGTGCTCTGGGCACAAAAGAAGCCTTGCCAGCTACCACATCTGGCTTATAAAACACAGCTGCACCCACCAGGCATTATGAATGAGTTGGCACAGACTTTTCCCCTGAGGCCGAGAGGAGAAACCAGGCAGCTATGCTGAAAGAAACCACAGTCAAGGTCATCTGTCCCCAACGTCACTGATGTGCACAGGTGCAGGGTGCATAGGGCAGGTGAGCGTGAGACAGTGGCCCAGGAGCACAGCACAATGGCTCCCCAGCCACCCGAGGTCCCACTAAAGACCCTCCATGTGCTGGTCAACTGTTAAGCTATTAAAAAAATAATAGGGCCATGGTTGCTTGTGGCTGGGGGACCAGGGACAATCACAGAGCTGCTGTTTTCTTTTTGAGATGATGTAAATGTCCCCAAATACACTGAGTCTTTTTAAGAGAGCCCTGGGTTCCATCCCCAGTAACATATAAACCTAACATTGTACTGAATACCCATAATCCCAGTACTCAGGAAGCAAAAGCAGAAGGTGGGAAGTTCAGGGCCATCCTCAGCTACATGGTGAGTTGAGGCCAGCCTGAGCTACATGAGACTCTGACAAACAAAACCAAGTGATGGGGATATGGGAAAAAGAAAGGTCACAAAGTTCAGGGAATTTTCATAACCGAACCAGGTTAGGTGTGGAGCCTGGGGAGGTGACCTCACTTCAGAGTTAACAGCGGGAATCTGAGCTGGAGAATGGACCAGCAGTTAAGAGCACTTTCTGCTCTTCCAGGAGAGTTCACTTCCCAGCATCACAACCACCAGCTCCAAGGGGATCTGAGGCCTCTGGCCCCCACACGCACCTAGGCCTCAGCACACCTACCCTATATACATACACGTGTAATACCCATAATTAAAAATAAAACAACCCATGGAGCTCGGTGGTTAAGAACACTGGAGGCTCTTGCAGAGAGAGGAACTGGGTTTGATTCCCAGCACCCACATAGTGGCTAACAACCATCAGTAACTCTAGTTCCAGGGGATGCAGTGCCCTCTTCTGGCCTCCTTGGGCACTGCATGACACAGGTGTACTTACACACTTGCAGGCGATACTCTTATACACATAAAATAAATAATAAATACAAATTAAAATAAATCATTAAAAAACAAGAACAGGAGATGGTCCCACCAGCTTTCTTTCTGTTCTGGGTATCAAGTGCTCTTACAAGCCCAGTTTCCACTCAGCCTAATGTTTGTGAGGGTCATCCAAGCCCGTCATTTTCAGTGCTCCAGAGTATCCCAGGATGGGTTCCAGTGCCAACTCCCCATCTCTGGGTTTCGGCTGGGGGTTCTTTGAGCAGAGCAGCCGCAGGCACCTGGACCTTGATGAACATGTGTAGACACTCTGGCAAGTGAAGAGTTCCAGTGGGCTTCTGGCCGCAGTGTCGTGCACTCAGCTCAGCAGACACATGTTCCAAAGTGATTGCTGGGAATCTGCCTCACCCCCGCTGTTTCCTTCATTCCCAGCCCAACTCAAGTCACAGCTGCAGGCTATTTTCTGCCTGGGAGTTGTCAGTATCAAAATCCAATCTCCACATTTATTTTATGGCCATGTCTGAAATCCACTTTGTGTCCCCGCCCCCACCCCCTACACACACACAGGTTACCATGCTCACGGGCAAATTCCAGGAGTTGCCAGACTGCAAAATGGGGTGATGGAGAAGTTCCTCTGTGGGTGCTGGCAGGACTCAGAGAAATGACCTAGGAAAGCACAGTGCCCAGGGCCTGGGCTAAGTGGATGCCAGTCTTGGAGACTGTGGTGAGTACCGCTGGCCAGCCTTTGCAACCCAGAGCCTGAGCCTTGAAAACCACACACGTCACTAGATACTCACAGGTCACTTGCCTAGCATCCACCAGCAGCTTGCTTCCTCCCTGCCTTTGTCTTTCCCTCCTTCCTCCCTCCTCTCTGCCCTTCCCTCCCTCCTTCTCCCTCCTTCCTTATCTCTTTTGAGAGAGCATCACTCTATATAACCAGGGTGATCTTGAACCTACTACCCTCATTGCTGGTGCTATGGGTTACCATAATACCCAGCTTGCACTGACAGTTTCTGATTCCACCACCCACATGGCTAAAAGCAGCAATATCAGCTCCCAAAGGTCAAGTGCTGTTTCATCCCTTGAAACCCTGAGAAGCTTCCCTTAAACAGGTGAAACTCTGGGATCCACTCTGGCTGTAAATTAGCTGTAGTGATCATCTTTCCTTCTGAAACCGCTTTTGAACCATGTTGTTTAACGATGGGTTTTCTCATTTTCTGAAGAAGAAATTGATATTCAAAGTAAATATGCACATGTATGATCAAATTGAACATTACTATTAAAATAAGAGTCTTCAGTATTATCAAAGTCAGAAGTTACCAGGCAGAATGGAAACATTTGCTTCTGGAGATGGGGCTTGTGCAGCCAGAGAGGAGTCCGAGGCTCACATTCAAACTTGTGAGGTCCTTGGTGCTCTTTGAGACTTCTCAGGCTCCCATAGTGACCTCACAGGGGTGTGAACTTCTCAGGGAGACATTTGTGCCCTGAGATTATTTGCCCCATTCTGCAGATGAGAAAATTGAGGTCTGGAGAGACTGGGTACCACTTGTTAGGGTTTTTTGGCTGGTAAGTGAGTTCAGGGGCTTCCTTCCATCACACAGCATGGAATGAGATCTGGAATCCAAAATCCATCCCAGGTTAGTACAGTTAGGGACTCCTTATACTTGGGGAAGGGGTAGGAAGGAAACAGTAAGGATTTGGCTATTGTTTGGTTGAAGCTATGACCACAAAGGGAACTAGGAGGCTGGAGGGTAAAATGTCACCTTAAAATTTGTGCCTTAGCTGGGCATGGTGGTGCAAGCCTTTAATCCTAGCACTTGGAAGGCAGAAGCAGGTGGATCTTTGTGAGTTCAAGGCCAGCCTGGTCTACAGAGTGAGTTCCAGGCCAGCTGGGGCTACAGGGAGACCCTGTCTCAAAAAAGACCAATATATATATATATATATATCATAAGGCACAATATATATATATTGGTCATAAGGCACAATATACATATATATATATATATATATTGTGCCTTATGACCACTGTGAAGATTAAGTTTGGTGGCCTCTTTATTTATCTCAATTAGCCTGGCTAGGGCAGAGACACACCACACCACACCACACACACATGCACATACACATGCACACACATGTTAGAATTAATGTGCATAATTAAGTTAGATCTATGTAGGCTCAAACCCCAGCTTCTTTATTATCCTAAGCTTGTTTCCTGGGCTATGTCTATTTAACCTAAAAATGTTAAATTTCTCCTTTCATAGTTTAAATCCATTTTACTTAGAGTATCTAAATAGCCTTTATAGACCATAAAGAACAACATGTATGCTCTATTGGAAAGCTTTAGTGTCAACTTGACACACCTGTGCTAAGAAACCTCAATAATTACCTCCATTGGACTGGCCTGTGGAAGATATCCAATTAAGGATATTTTCTTAATTGTTAAATGATGTGAGAGAGCCTAGCCCATTGTGGGCAATGCCATCCTTGGGCAAATATTTCTTTATTGTATAATAAAATAGGTTAAACATGGGCCAGCAGAACAAGCCAGTAAGCAGCATTCCTTCCTAGCCTGTGCTGCAGTTCCTACCTCCAGGCTCCTGCCCTGAGCTCCTCCCTTGGGCTCCCTAATAAAATGTGACTTGGGAAATGCAAAGCAATTTGCATTTCCCTCCCCAAGCTAGTATTAGTCAGAATGTTTTGTCACAGCAATTCAGGATTATACCAAATTCATACATCTTTGAGGTTTAACAAAGATCTAAACTGATTTGGCCAGAGGGATTTAAAGGGACAATCTTTAGGCCCTTGCCCTCTAAGGTCAACTTAAGTCCTAGGGGTCTGTGAAGGCACTTCTCTAAATGTCCTGTGGCTGTGAGTCACCAGTCTTCTAGGGCCAGGGAGGTCTTGGAGATTCACTTAAGGGACTCCAACCAACCAGTGTCCAGTCTGTAAAGAGGAAAGTCTCCTCAAGCTTCAAAGGAAAGCCTGGTCAAGCAAGACCTGACTTTGTCCTCACGTAGATGGAACTGGTAAAAGAAAGGAGCTAGGTGTTCCCCCAAGGCCCAAGTGACCCCTGAGGACCAGAATCTCAAGTGACCTTAACAGCAAAATTAAATTAATTTATCTGAGCTAACTGTATGGTTTTATTTTTTTAATATATATTTTTTTTATTTTTGGTCTTTTTGAGACAGGGTCTCCCTGTAGCCCCAGCTGTTCTGGAATTTGCTCTGTAGACCAGGCTGGCCTTGAACTCACAAACATCTGCCTGCCTCTGCCTCCCAAGTGCTAGGATTAAAGGCATGTGCCACCACGCCCAGCTTTTTAATATTTTTAAAATTTATTTTTTATGTGTATGAATGTACTGTTTGCATGCAGGTTGGTGCACCCGTATTGTGCAATGCTGCAGAGGTCAGAAGAGGGTGTCAGGTTCCCCTGGAACTGGAGTTAAAGACGGTTCTTAGCGGCCATGTGGGTGCTGGGAATCGAACCCAGGTCCTCTGCAAGAGCAGTCAGCACTCTTAACCACTGAGCCATCTCTACAGCCCCAACTTTATGGTTTTAAATACCCCAATAGGAAAGTATAATCAAAAATAAAAGAAAATAACTTACACCTTATTACTAAAGATGGGTGAGATCTGCTGTGCCGTGCTAGAAAACCTACTGTCACGGTCATGCTGGCTCTCATCCTGGAGTTCTGTGTACTAAAACTTTTTCCAATCCCTTAGAACATAGTACAGGTCCTCCATGGCTAACGCACTCACTACCCCCCCCCCCCGTTGGTGCTGGGAAGTCTGGGCACTGATACACTCATGTAAGACTTAACCAGCTTGTCTTTTCAGTTGTAGAGAAACTGTACACGAACTATGGGCCACTGTTGATCTGGACCAAAACTACAAGGCACCCAGAGCAGCTAAGATGGAGACCAGATCCTAATCCTCCAGCCTGACACCCCCTTCCTCCATGACTGCGTCCCCTCTCAGCTCCGAAGCAGATACAGAGGAGCGAACCACGCCCCCCCTCTCTCTTTGGTATTTTTGAGACAGGATCTTCCTTTCAGTCCCAGCTGACTTGGAGCTTGCTCTGTAGACCAGGCTGGCCTTGAACTCACAGAGATCCGCCTGCCTCTTCCTCCCAAGTGCTGGTATTAAAGGTGTGTGCCACCACACCCATCGCCCCTTCTCTTATCATAATCAAAAGTCTGGACTGTTAGGTTTGGCTTTCCTAGCATTCCAAGACACGCAGATGTCTACTTCCTCCAGAAACTGTCAATCTATGACCTCTCCCCCTTTACCCGAGGTTCCACCCAATGGGTTTAAAGGGGCTTGCCCCAAGATCACTGATATTAGCTGCCATGTGTTAACAACAGGCTGACCAGCCCTGACATTCCAGAAGTAAATATGTCTCAGAGTGACCTTAAGCCTGGTGTCTGTCCTTTATCTGGGGTTTATGCCTGCATGGATCTAACCTAAGTATGCACATTAATTTCAACAACAACAACAACAACAACACACACACACACACACACACACACACACTCACACACTCACACGTGCGCATGTTTGAGGAGAGAGCAACACCTTCCCTACCAGTGCAGGTTACACCTGTTGGTGGGGGCAGGACCTTTGCAGCTGGGCTTCAAGTGCTCCAAGAGCAGCCTGGCCTGTTCTAACTGATTGCTCTTCTTTTTCTCTCTCTAATTCTCTCTTGATGATGGCTTAGCATAATTAAAGTGCTGGCAAGCAGGGGTAAGGCAGCATCTGAGGGAGGGAGCTTGTCTGGCTGAGCTAGGTGGTCAGTCACTCCCCAGCTGAGTAGCCAGTCATTAGCACCTCTCTAATCCAGAGGTGGGTTAACCCAGCGTGTCACAGGAGCAGGAAGCAGCACCAGGCAACCAAGACTGGCACTGACACAGGGCGGCAGAAATGGGGGAGGTGAAGCAGGTGGCTCTGCGGGGTCAAGGTGAAGAAGGCACTGGGAAATAGAGACCAACAGAGACGCCTGTCTGCCCTGCTGCAGAGGCCAAACCAGCAACTGATGGTCAGCTGTCGCTGTAGCCAAATCCCTCTGCCTTGATTCCCTTCGTTCCCCCCAAGTTAAGAGTTGCCCAGCTGCACACAAATGGAATGGATATGGGAGCCCAGACCCTACTCACCACTTTTTTTGGTGGGGCAGTTGTGCAAGGAGCAACCTGAGCTCACTTACCATCTGCAAAACCCTGACAGTGGTACCCGGTCTCTCTCTGTATCGCAATGCCCTCACGTGGAGGATGGAGCAGATGATAACCTGGCTCCCACAAAGCTTTGAGGGTTAAGGAACATCCCAGAAGAACTGCAGGTCTGACACAGGCAGGTGCTAGCTGGCATCTTCTCCTGCCAGAGGTAGGTTTGTTATGGGCTGTCAGACCACTGGACCGGGAATGTTAGCAGAGCACACAGGAGACAACACTTGGGCCATTTGTCTTTTTTTTTTTTTAATTAATTTTATTTATTTTTGTATGTGTATGAGTGTACTGTCTGCATGTAGGTTTGTGCATCCATGTCGTGCAATGCCGCGGAGGTCTGAAGAGGGTCTCGGATTCCCCTGGAACTGGAGTTCTGGAATTGGAGTTTCAGATGGTTCTCAGCCGCCATGTGGGTGCTGGGGATTGAACCCGGGTCTTCTGCAAGAGCAGTCAGTGCTCTTAACTGCTAGGCTATCTCTCCAGCCAGGGCCATTTGTCTTTAAAAGAAGTCCTGGTGGGCTAGAGAGATGGTTCAGGGAGTAAGAAGAGTGCTTGCCTGGAAAGCATGAGGACCTGAGCTCGAGTCCCAGCACCTGTGTCAAAAGCTGGGCTAGCTGTGTGAGCCTCTAACTCCAGCACTGGAGTGAGGGGTCCTGAGAGCTTGCTGGCCAGCTGGCTTCCGTTAAGTGAGAGACCCTGTCTCTCACTGAGAGTGATGGAGGGAAATACCTGAGGTCCTGCTCCGGCTTCCACACATGATGCAGCTTTTCCCATTTTGAACATGAAGCTGAGGAAATGGAAGCAGCACGTGAACCTGGTGAGCTTCGCTGTCCACTGTACCCAGAAGGCAGAAGCAGCCAGAGGCCCCACTGATGGATGAACAGATACATGCAACACAGTTCATTCGGTGAATATTTGCTCTGGAAAAGGAAGATGATTCCAGCTGTCAGAAATAAGATCCCAAGTCCAAGGACCCCACCAATATGGCACAAAGAATACATAGACAGGGTGAGAGTAACTTGATAAGGCAGATTTTACTTTTGCGAAAGGGTGCAATGCATGGCCAGTCAGATCCAGCAGGCACTTAAGACCCAGAGGTTTGGTAGGCTTTTATTCCTAACACAAGAGTGCTGGGTCTTTTCCCCACTGTCTGGGGTCCGACCTCACAGTCTTTCCCAGTTGCCTAGAATCATTGAGAGCTGGGCGTGGTGACACATACCTGTAATTCCAGTGCTCAGAAGGCAGAAGCAGGCATATGTCTGTGAGTTCAAGGCCAGCCTGGTCTACATAGTGAGTTCCAGTCCAGCTGGGGCTACAGGGAGACCCTGTCTCAAAAAGAGCAAAAAAAGAATCATTGTGAAGGAAGAAGAGACCCACCACCCAGGCCATCGGGCCACTTCTGTTCAGCACAGTCCCCACCACTGCTTAATGCCTTCTACTTGCACCAGACAGCTGGTGTGAGCTCTTTGTCCTTGGGTAGTGTTTTGTCCTTTGTATTGTTGGAACAAGAAACTTACAGAAAATGTAGATTGAACCTGTTTGATGGACAGGAAGCCGGAGCTCAGAGAAGATAAACAGCTTGCCTGGATATCAGTGCTGGTTTAGAGCTGGGACAAAGCGAGGCCAGGGTCTCCAAGTCTGTTCTGCTTTTGTAATGGCTGCGTAGCAGAGCAGCTAATTTCTTATGTCAACTTGATGGAATCACTGGGTGTGCAGGTATTTAGTCAAACGTTATTGGAGGTATTTCTGGAAGAGATTGATATAGGGGAGTGCTAGATTAAGTAATTAAGGATAGGTCTCCCTGTCATGGGTGGGCCTCATTCAATCAGTTGAAGGTGTAAATAGAACAAAAGGTTCAGTAAGAAGGGATGCCAGGGCTGGAGAGATGGCCTAGCGGTTAAGAGCGCCAACCGCTCTTGCAGAGGACCCGGGTTCGATCTCCAGCACCCACATGGCGGCCGAGAGCCGTCTGAGAGTCCGGTTCTAGGAGAGCTCCAGTTCCAGGGGAATCCGAGACCCTCTTCTGACCTCCGCGGCATTGCATGACAGGGGTGCACAGACCTGCATGCAGACAGTACATTCATACACATACAGAAATAAATAATAATAAAAAAGAAGGGATGCCTTCTGGGGAGCCTGCTCCAGGCTCTTCTCAAGTTGAACCTTCATGTTATCATTGTGGGCTGCCTTCCAAACCAAGACAACTAGGTGGCAAGTTGTTTGCAATGGACCCAGAAGGCTTCAGCAGGCCTTGCTCACCACCGTGCCCCATGAGTAAGGTTACAGCAGTGTTTGGATAAGAAGGGGCCTCCCTAGAGCAGGAAACTTCTCACCACTAGGAAGAGACCGAGATGGGCTCCGTGTAATCACTCAACACTTTACTGTGATTGCAGATTTGCCCCATTAAGCCACAGTTACTGTTTTGCCCTCCAAAAATCCCATCAACCCTGGTGTTTAATAACTTATAGCTGGGAGGATAATGAGGAGGAGGATGCTGTGCCAGATGGAAAGCCAGTGCTCCCTAGTGAGAACCAGTGTGATGCTGGGGGGGGGGCATCCAATTGGCTCATCCCGGGGCCATAGTCACCAATTGATTCCACCACTAACCACTGTGCCCTGAGGAGCCATCCTGTAGTTTCCAATTGCCTAAGTGTTTTTCTTTCTAATCACATTTACAAATGGTTATTTCTCAGCTTTAAATCGGTGTACTATCATGCCTAGAGACATCCAGGGTCACAGAGAGTCCCATGGACCACTTTCTCTCCCAGGAACAAACACATCCTTCTCCCCAACAGTATCCAGAGCAAGGAACGGAGACCTGGGCTCAAATTCCTGCTCTAGTTTTATGAAGCTGTGTGGCCCTGGGTCAGCCATCCAGCCTCTCTATACCTAGGCTTCCTTACACACCGGACTGAAACACATGCAAGTATGGCAGCCGGAATGCCTGCTGCAGAGGCCAGCACCCGTCCATCCTTTGTTCCCTGGGAAGAGCTAGCTCACTGCTGTGAACTGGCAAATTAGACCTCCTGGTTTTTAATCTAAGTTTAGTTTGCCCCATTCAAATGTGCTTCCTTAAATAATTAACTCTCTTCATACTTTCATCTTCAAAGTTCTCAGTGCCTGCAGTCTTAGCAAGGTGCTAGGGCTGAAAGCAATTAAATTCCTCCAGAGCTGACAATGGCTGGTGGTGGGAGCGCACAGCCCGGAGCCTGGAATTATGGGGCACCAAGCTACCTCTGGGAAAGATATTCCAACTGCCAGAGAGATGGATGTTGGGGCCCAGAATTGGATGCTTGTGGAATTCCTATTTCTTTTGCCTCCTGGGCACCTGAGCTTCTGTAGCTGGGACTCTGCTTTCTGGGACCAGGGCTGTGGTGGGCTGGGGGCTCATCCCCGGCCAGGATGGCTGTGGTCTTGGCATGCTTCCCTTGTCACCGAGACTCTTATCTATCTTTCTCACTTACATGCTGGGCCACCAGAGAGGCCCCATCCAAGGCCACTCCACAGACTATAATACTCAGTGGCTGTAGGGATACACAAGTCATTCAAATATCACACAGAACATCTTGGTGGGCCCAGGAGAGTAGGGTCACCTGGAAGAGACAGGTGTCTGGTCTTCTATCTCCTATGATGTATTGACCTCTGTACCTTACACAGACCCTAAACAGAGGGCCTTTCAGGTGGACTAGAGCATGCTGCTGCAGAGATAACATAAGCTTCCCTTCTGGGGTATCCAGAGGCCCTCCCAGACATACCATCACCCCACCATCTGCCCAGCCGCATAGAGAATCCAGTCAGGAATCTGAAGCCAGTGGGTACCTGGGTATCTTATCAGCAAGCTGTCATCTCTACCTTGAAAAGTGAATTCACTTTGAAATTAGCAAATCTGTTTGCAAATGAATTCTCTGTTTACAAGGATCAGGTGACATAGTGGGTCTTTCAGACCAGCAGCTCAGAACACTTACGTGCAGACCCCACACGTCCACTTCTGTGTGATCCTTTATGGCTTAAATATGAAGGGTCTCACATTCAGGCATTGGAGGCTTGGTCCATCTGATAGGAGACTGGATCACAAGCCACTGTGTGGGGTTGTGGGACAGCAGTTATGGACTCAGGTGTACATTTCACATGTACAGGCACAATCTGCTTAGCACACTAAGCAATGCTATAGAACAGGGCATACCCTGCCGTACGATGCTAGCGCTTGCTTAGCGCCATGAGCCGACTTACCCCTTTGGATCCATCTCTTCCGGGGTATGCCCCATGAGCTGGGATGATGCATGATGGTGTGGAGGTCTCTGATTGGCCACTGGGAGGTGATGTCATACAATGTAGGGGGTGACTGTCCCAAACCTATATAAGCTGCCTGTTGCATAGATTAAACAGATTTGCACCCTCTGATGTGGTCCCTGGGATGTTACTCGAGTAACCCTGTGGCCTACCCTCTTCAGCCTGTTCAACCACAGGGTCAGCCACCCCGCATGGGGGCATGTCTTTCCAAAATCAGCCGTTGTTCCTTTAACAAGTTCTCTCAGCAATTTGTTAGAGACTGGAGGCTGAGTGTCACATGGCAGAGTAACACAGTGACAGTGTTCTCTGGACTCTGACTCCTTGTCCTGTGAAATGGGAATACGAAGTTTCTCTCTCCTCTCTCTCTCTCTCTCTCTCTCTCTCTCTCTCTCTCTCTCTCTCCATCTTGGGAAGACTGGATTATTATGATTAAAGGGTGCCTCGAGCCACTAAAGGGATCTGAACACGTGCTCGGCACGTGACAGTGGTTATTTGTTGAGTTAATGTGCCTTCAGATTTTTTTATGTAGACATAAATTTTGGCAGACTGTATGAAGACAGTTGTTTTGGACTGAATACTTGTGTCTCCTCCTCCAGATGCAGAGGCTGTTACCCTGACCCCCAGAGTTTGGGGGTGCTATACTCATGTGGGTGGGTTAGTGCCCGTAGGAAAGGGGGCCCAGCTCTCCTGGGCTCTCTTTGCCACTACAGAGGCCGCAGTCTGCAGTCTGGGAGGGAGGCCTCCCCAGCACCAGGCATGCCAGGGTCTGTCGCAGTCTGCAGTCTGGGAGAGGGGCCTCCCCAGCACCCAGGCATGCCAGGGTCCCATTCTTGGTCTTAGCAAGAGAAGACCGAGCATAGTGGTGCATGCCCTTTAATCCAAACACTTGGGAAGCAGAGGCAGGCAGATCTCTGTGATTCAAGGCCAGCCTGGTCTACATAGCAAGTTCCAGGCCAACCAGGGTTACACAGTAAGACCTTGTCTCGAAACAACAACAACAACCTCCCCCCACCCCCACCCCCAAAAAAACCCAAACCAAAAAATAACAATGAGACAAAATACCAAAATGGCAGGAGGGAGATCTCAGCTGCTCTGTCACCAGCCTACAGTTCTTTTTTCTGGCAACCCAAACTGACTAAGATAATTTACACTTGTTATACAAAACATGGCAAATTATTTGCAGGAAAATAAATTCAGCTTTGCTTTCTGAGTCGCTTATTTTGGCCATATTTTTGGAGACTAGCATTTCAATTTGGGAACAGGCATATTTTTTGAAGCCAAACAAGATTATACTATAAATTCTGTGTATGCTTTTTTCTGTGTTCAACTTTTCTCTATGATTTCAACTCCTCTCACATTCAGACTATATTCAAGTCACCTTGTCATTATCCACAAACTATCTTCAGCCAAATTTTCCAAGTACACCAAGCAGAGAGCTGTTACCTTATAAGAAGATCCAAGGTTCAAACCAGGCGTGGTGGTACACAACTTTAATCCTAGCACTTGGGAGGCAGAGGCAGGCAGATCTTTGTGAGTTCAAGACCAGCCTGGTCTACAGAGCGAGTCCCAGGACATCTGGGGCTACAGGGAGACCCTGTCTCAAAAAGACAAAAAAAAAAAAGATTAGATTTGAGAGTGTGTCAATCCACTCCACCACACCCCCTCCTCCCTCCCGTGTCACTATCCACTCCCCCACCCCCCCTCCCTCCCATGTCGCTATCCACTCTCCCACCCCCTCCTCCCTCCCATGTCGCTATCCACTCCCCCACCCCCCTCCTTCCTTCCATCCCACCATTTTCCCACCCATCCCTTCGTCCATTTTTCTGTCCACCACTGTCAACACACCCTTTCCACTCCATCTCTGATGTCAGGTATACAAATTACCTCCTTCCAGGGCTGGAGAGATGACTCAATGGTTAAGAGAACTGGTTGTTCTTGCAGAAGACCTGGTTCAAATCCCTGGACCCCCCAGTTCCAAGGGATCTGACACCCTCTTCTGACCTCTGTAGGCACTGCATGACATGGGTCCACTTACACATATGCAGGCATAACACTTATATACATAAACTATAAATAATATAATATAATATAATATAGCACCTCCTTCCTGCCCTGGCTCAAACCTATGTTCTGTGGTTGAGCTAGATTAAAGCCCAGGCCCAGACCCAGGCCACCCTTGTCCTCACAGCTCACCCCTGCCAGTGCATCTCAGCCTGCCAGTCCTGCTGGGACCAGATTCCTACCCCACTTCCCCAGCACTTGCTCCTTAGCCAGACTTGCTTTAAATCTACACTGGGCATCCCTGTCTGTCCTTATAATTGATTTAGCTGTGAGGGACATTCAGTGCAAAAGCCAACATTGCTATTGCCAGTGAAGCAAGTCAGACAAAGCCTTGATGTTTACGATAAAGAGTTCTGTGTCTCGGCAAAGCACTAAAAAGAAAATCAGGTCAATTGTTTTATTGCTCCAGTGTCTCAGTCTTGTCCGGGTAAGTCCTTGCTCTAGAACACCAAGGACCAGAGGAAAGCAGGTGTTCCCTGTGACCTTCTCACTCTCTCTGAGGAAAAGTACTGTCCTAGATTCTTGAAACTTTCACTAATACAAAAATGTGTCCAGAGCAAATAGTTCTAAAAAATGTGAATATTAAACAGGATTCTGCAGCAAGAAAATGGGTTTTGTGCCCCTGGTGAGGCAGATCCAGATGCACACATTTGCGTACACACACACACACACACACACACACACACACACACATGCTCTGACACCTAATGTGCATTTATCTCTTTTTAAAGGTATTGATAAGGAGTTGGAGAGATGGATTATAGGATAAGACAATTAGCTGCTCTTGCAGAGGATCCACATTCGATTCCCAGCACCCACGTGGTGGCTATCAATCATCTGTAACTCCAGTTCCAAAGGATCCAATGCTCTCTTCTGAGTTCTGAGAGCATTGCACAACACAGGTACATATGCTACATGTGCAGGCAATAGCCTCGTACATATAAAACAATAAAATATTTTAAAAGGTAAATTATTGACTGGGCGTGGTGGCACTCGGAAGGCAGAGGCAGGTGGATCTTTGTGAGTTCAAGGCCAGCCTGGTCTACATAGCGAGTTCCAGGACAGCTGGGGCTACAGGGAGACCCTGTCTCAAAAAAGATAATAAAAAAAAAGTAAAAAAAAAAAAGGTAAATTATTAATTTTTTTTTTGGTCTTTTTCGAGACAGGGTCTCCCTGTAGCCCCAGCTGTCCTGGAACTCACTCTGTAGACCAGGCTGGCCTTGAACTCATAAAGATCCGCCTGCCTCTGCCTCCCAAGTGCTAGGATTAAAGGCGTGCGCCACCACGCCCAGCTAAAAAAAGGTAAATTATTAAGGATGATCCTGAACCAGACCTGATTCTTCTACACCCAACACAATGCTGTGTTTACATACACAGTTTTCATTCATCCTGACAGCAGCCTTGTGAGGTAGAGGTTTTTGGCCTTTCATGAGCCCCATTTTACAGATGAGGAAACCACTCCATAGAAGCTGAGGAACTTGTCCAGGTTGCAAAACCAGAAATTTAAATGTGAATGTTGACCTCAGGTAGAGTGGGCCCAAAGCCACATTCTTGTTCTCCAGGAGACACTAGAGCTGGGTATAAAAATGGTAAACCATGAACACACAGCAGCAAAAGATAATGTGTCAAGGAAGCCACTCTGTGCCCTGACTGCACTCTTCCATACCTCCTGCCTGTTTTCTTCATTTGCCAGATATAGTGTGGGCATTGTGTCATGCCAGTGAGTTCAGGTTGAATTTGAGCTCTCTGGGCACATATAACTGGGGCATCACCTCCAAGAAAAAGAAGGTATCATACCAAAAAACATCTTAAGAAAAGGGCTGTGGATGGAGGCTTCCTTGGCATGCTCAGGCCCTAGACTTTATCTCTAGCACTGAAGAAAGAACGAAAAAGAAATGAAGGAAGAAAAGAAGGAAGGAAGGAAGGAAAGAAGGAGGGAGGGGATGAAAGGAGAGAGGAAGGAAAGATGGAGGGATGGAGGGAGAGACAAACAGAAAAAGAAAAACTCCCAAGAACCACATGTCTCAACTGGGAAAAAATCTGGCTTTGCAGATAAAACCTGTGAGGCAAAATGCGGTGGAGGCATAGGAAATGACTAGAGAAGGGCTAGGCAGGTGGGCAGGGTTGAGAGCACTGGCTGCTCTTGCAGAGGACCTGGGTTCAGTCCCCAGCACCCACATGTCAGCTGACAACCATCTGTACCTCCAGTTCTAGGGGATCTGATATCCTCTTCTGGGATCTGTAGGCACCGCACAACACAGGTGCACTTATGTATATGAAGGCAAAACATTCATACATATAAAATAAAAATATAACTGGGTGTGGTAGTGCACGCCTGTAATCCCAGCACTTGGGAGGCAGAGGCAGGTGGATCTCTGTGAGTTCTAGGCCAGCCTGGTCTACAGAGTGAGTTCCAGGCCAGCTGGGGCCATAGGGAGACCCTGTCTCAAAAAGACACACACACACACACACACACACACACACACACACACACACACATATATATATATATCCAAAAATTTTAAGTAACCAGAGTAGGTGGCCGTGGTGAAGGTGGCAGCCGTCACGCTCACACAGCCGTGCTGGGCTGACTCCACGCTCACACAGCCGCGCTGGGCTGACTCCATGCTCACACAGCCGCGCTGGGCTGACTCCACGCTCACACAGCCGCGCTGGGCTGACTTGCAGCAGCTCCAGGCAGTCTCCTCTCCAGCAGCTCTTACTGCTTATAAAACCTCAGGAAGCGATCTTTCTGAGTCTTGCAACTTTCTGAGCTTCTGAGTCTTGTGAATTTTGTGTGCCTCCTGAACCTGGTGAGTTTCCTGAGTCTTGGGCCCCTCCTTGCCCCCCACTAGAGGGAAGAGCTACACAACTGCCCCCACTTTCCTCCCAGGAGCTCAGCTGTTTGATGAATACAGGAACGAGGGACAAGGCCTGTTAGACGTGGAGACTATTCCACGCAAACAGCTGGGTTCGGGGGAGCCACACGATCCCATCAGGAGGCCTCGAGTCCCCTAAGTGCCCAGAACCCCACTAGGCTTTACTTTTCCTGCCCACATTTCCAGCGGGTGCCTGCAGCTGCAAAGGCCATCAAAACACAGTTTTAAAGCCCAGTGTGCACACCTATTATCCAGCACTTGGAAGGTGGAGGCAGGAGATCAGGAGTTCAAGGTCAGACTTGACTACTTAGGAAGTTGAAGGCTAGCCTGTGCTACCCAAGACCTCACCCGAAAATTTTAATAAAAAACAAGTTTTCAAAAAGTACCTCTGATACAAATATAGACTGAATATACATCAAAACTCCATTGCACTCCTCACTGAGGGAACCCAGGATGGTAAGCTGCTTCCAGAAGCATCTATAGACTAGAGTGTTCATAGGCATTGGAGAAGAACATCAGTACCACAGTTCTGAGAGTGAGGCAAAGCCGGTGTGGGGACAGTGAGACATAACCTCAGGTGGCTGTGCTGACAGAGAGACCAGACTAACCTTTACCAAGCAGAAGTATGCACATGAACTTGATTACTGCAGAACCTGGACCTTATTCATTCAAAACACTGAGTAGGGGTGCCATTCCCAGAGAACACAATATAAAACGTTTCTCAAGGCAGCTCATTAAGGAGACTGGGGGTCAGGGGCACTGGGGAGCACACGCAGGTGTGAGCCATCACAGCCCTGCTTTACAACTTCTTTCCTATGGAGAGTTCTAGAAGTGTAACACCCATTGCTTTGTCCACAGCAGCCAGCCAGACACACGTAGGATATTAGTTCCCCCAGTCCATCTGCCTACTGTGGACCCAAGACTCTGCCCATGTCCCCTTTGGGCCTCGAGATTCCTGGCAGCCTCAGTCTACCCCTTCTGGCTCTCAAAGTCCCCACCCTCCAACCTCCCTCAGACATTGTGGTCCCCAAAGCCAGGACCCTCAACCTGTCCAGACTATTACAAATCAGACATTGCTGCAAATGCCTACAGCTTCCAAATATCGAGGAAAAAAATGCAATTCCTGTAGATGAATGTTAACATACGCATTTGCTCACAAGTCAAGTTTGCGGTGGATATAATTCATTGCATCAAAAACAAGCTGTCAGTTTTATTGTTGCAGCGTGAAGAGGCCTCTCTGGGCAAGTACTGCGTCTGCCCGGGAGTTAGTGCCAATCACACATTCAATGAACGTCTGTGGCCAAGGCTCCCATGGCAGAGTGATAATACATCTCCATAGCTTCCCAGAGGAAAATACTTTTGTGATGTGGTGCAGGGGGCTGGGGAGGCAGAAAAATGTTGGATATGACATGAGAAACACCGAAATTAAGACCCCGCAGAAGTCTATGCCCCTTATTGCCATGTGCACTAGGAAGCTCTGCACTGTCCACAGCACTTGCCTCCTGGGCTGACAGCTCTCACCTCCTGCCATCTGACTCCCCTCTCCTCTCCCCTACACCATCAACACCTTCTATCCTGAGCAAACGCCCCCCTCCCCCCTGGAGATTGACATTGCCCCAAAATTTCCTGCTACCATGTTGTGGGCACTACTGCAAGTCCAGTTTGTCTCCTGCATGGTGCAGATCCTGCCTGGTAATCTTTGTTCCAGGACCTGCTGCAGCCCTGGCCACAGGCTACAGTCTCTAACACAAGTCCACAGGGAACTGGACTGCTGGGGGTGGGAGAGAGCACTTGGGCATCAGCTGCTGGAGGGGGCACAGCTGCTCGAGGGGGCACAACTGCTGGAGGGGGCACAGCTGCTGGAGGGAAGGAGCACAGCTGCTGGAGGGAGCACAGCTGCCAGAGAGGGCACAGCTGCCGGAGGAGGGGGCACAGCTGCCCGAGGGGGCGCAGATGCCGGAGGGGGCGCAGTTGCTGGAGGGAGCACAGCTCAGGGAAGCGAGCCTGCCTGGTTGTGCTCACTCCAGACCAGTGCGAACAGGACGGACACCCTACAGCACCAGCATCCAGTCCGCAATCGCTGAGGACCACCACCAGAGGACCAATGAGCCCAAGGAAAAGTTCCCAAGACAGAAGAGGAGAGGAGAAGAGGGGTGCAGGGAGGGAACACACAGCCCTCATCATTCTTCTACAAGAAATACATAGAGATGAGCACAGAGTGGTTAAACAATACCAGCCCTTCTCTGAGAGGAAGAGGGAAAGGCAGATGGATCTCTCTTTATTGAAACTGTGAGAAGAGGAGCTGCCTTATCAGGGGGCTATGTCCTTCTGACACCTAGTGACCTGGGACACACACAACCACAAGCAGACATTATCAGTTTAACATAAATGGGGTACTCTGTTGCTTTCAACTAATCTCCACAGTTTGCAGGGCTTGATATTCAACACACACACACACACACACACACACACACATTCATACATAGTTCTGGTCAAGGACATGGAAGAGTCAGGAAGAATTAAGCCTATCTATATGTTTTAGGTCACAAGACAGCTCAAGGATCCATGACATCTACATAATAAACAAGCTAAGGTGAGATTAACTTTTTGGTTGCAAGGTTAAATAAAAGTCATCCCTACCACACTGTCACCCCCAGCTAGACATGATGGCAAAAGCCCATCCTTCTTCCTCCCCAACCCAGCATGCAGTGACATCGTTCAGTTGAAATTGGCCAGGGTAGGAGTATTTACAGCACAGGAATGGGCAGGAATGGACTCCAGCAAGTGCTGCTGTACTGACAGCAGTCCTGGTGCCTCTCCTCTGCTCCCGCTCTTAGGGACACTCAAACCTCTGTTACAATAAGAGACAGTGATGCTGAAAGGGAGGACAGCGGGAAGCACCGGGGCTTTGACACACTCACTCACTCGTTCCCCCCAGCACGCTGGGGGCTGAGGACAGCATCATCCCACTGGTGGGAGGTATATGAAGGAAAGGCAGCTTGCCTATGGCCACACAGCTAAGGAGCCACGCAGTCACAGCACAGCAAGCCTGACTGGATCAGCAGGGCAGAGCCTCATCCTAGTCTTGGCCCTGAGTGGGGGAGGATGTGGGGGTCTGGGACTTGCCTGGCCTCCCCAAATCATTCCTCTGGGCAGGGTCTCTCACTGGCCTGGAACTCCCTAAGGAAGTCAGGCTGGCTAGCCAGTGAGCCCCAAGGATCGTCCCTTCTTCCCTGCCCCAGCTCTGGTATTGCAAGCACATACCTTCATGAGTGGATGTTACACATGAATGCTGGGCATCAGACTCAGGTCCACACTAGAAAGGCAGATGGATGCCTTACTGACCGAGCCATCTCTCCAGCTCTGCCTTTTCACCTTTTTATTTTGCCACTGGGTCTTGCTAAATTCCTCAGGCTGACCTTTAACTTGCTATGTAGCCCAGGCTGGCCTTGAGTTTGTGACTCTCCAGCCTCCCAGGCAGCTGAAATAATAGGCTTTCCACAAACTTTTCTTTTCCTTTCTTTTCTTTCTTTTCTTTTCTTTTCTTTTCTTTTCTTTTCTTTTCCTTCCTTTCTTTTTTTTTGGGGGGGGGGTCTTTTCGAGACAGGGTCTCCCTTTTAGTCCCAGCTGGCCTGGAGCTTGCTATGTAGACCAGGCTGGCCTTAAACTCACAGAGATCTGCCTTCCTCTGCCTCTCGAGTGCTGGGAATTAATGCGTGCACCAGCATGGCCGGCCTCAGACAGTTTTCTCAACAGCAAATGCCTTCCTGTCTTCAGTAAAATATCTTCTGTGTGCCTCAGACAATCACCCAGCAGCACGGACACAACCAGGATTCCTGCTGTGTTCATGTCACAGAAGGGGAAAGTAAGGCCCAGAGAGGTGGGGGAACATGTTCAAGGTCACCCAGCAAGGAAGGGACATACACTGTGTGTGTGTGTGTGTGTGTGTGTGCGCGTGTGTCCTCGCGTGTGAAGGTTAGAGGTTAACTCAGGTGTCTACCTCATTGACTCTCCACTTTATTTTTATTTTGAGACATTGTCTCCTTGTAGCCCCAGCCAGCCTAGAACTCACTCACTATATAGACCAGGCTGGCCTTGAACTCACAGAGATCTACCTGCCTCTGCCTCCCAGGTGCTGGGATTAAAGGCGTGCGCCATCACACTCAGCTCCACTTTATTTTTTGAGTCAAGGTCTCTCACTGAACCTTGAGCTCAGTGGTTCAGCTAGGGTGACTGGCCACTGAGCTTCGGACGAAGATCCTGCTGTCTCTGCCTCCCTAGTGCTAGGATTACAGGCCTGTGTCACCATCTTTATGAGGGTTCTGCGGTGTCAAATTCAGATCTTCATGCTTCTATAGCAAGTACCGACTAAGGGATTTCTCCTGCCCAGAAGGGGAAATTCTCTTTTCTTTTCTTTTCTTTTCTTTTCTTTTCTTTTCTTTTCTTTTCTTTTCTTTTCTTTTCTTTTCTTTTCTGAGACAGGGTCTCCCTATAGCTGCAGCTGGCCTGGAACTCACTATGTAGAACTCACAGAGTTCTCCCTTCCTCTGCCTTCTGAGCACTGGAATTAAATTCCTGTGCCACCATGCTGGGCTCTGAAAGCGGAAATTCATGATTTGGCACCTTGGCTCTGCTGACCCAAAGAGAACTGGGGGGTGGGGTGGGGGGGTTGCCTGGTGGAGGTATTTAGCCCAAGAGAGACACCAGGGAGAGATCCAGAGAATTCCAGAGCCTGGCTACAAGGGCTGGAAGATGGCGAGGCAGCAAAGGGGCTGAGCCTCTGTGCCCCCCACAGCCAACCCGGGTCTGTGGTTTGGACCTCAGCAGTGACTTGCTCACTTACTTGTGGGGGCAGATAGGAGTGAGAGGTCTTGGGGAGTCAGAGGAGGCAGGCTGATTCTCTAGCTCTTGCCTGCCTCCCCAGGCCTCTCGCCATTTCTGCAGACCCCTGAGGTTCCCACAATGCTCTTTGAGAGCCCCTACTCCAGCCAGCACCCCCGCTCCTTCCTGCAAGCCTTCACCCCACGGCTAGGCTGCTGGACTCCCCCATTTCCCACCCCCCAGGTCAGTGGCTCCTGTGGTCCCTTCCCCAGAGCTGGAGAAGGCCTGGTTCTAAGTATGACCCCCCTCCCAACGCCTGGACCCCCACATCAGATCCTGTTCCTTCAGGGAGGGTCCTAACCTCAACCAGGTGCTAACCAGCAAGGTGGCTTTGAACAAACCTTTGGGGGCTTTGAGGACAGAATGGAGTCCTGAAGGTCACTTGTCAAGCCAAGAGGCCAGGCAGCATATCTCTTCGGGTGAAGAACCAGCCATAACATGGTTCTGCCTTTTCAGTCTTTGCTGCTGTCACTGTCCTCATATGATCTGTGAGAAAACTGAAGCCCAGAGAGGTAAAGTGACTCACCAAGGACACACAGCAACTAGCACTGAGCTGAGCTGGCCAGGCCCTAGAGGCACACATTTTCCTCTCCCCCAGCCTATGCCCAGAGCCAAGCCCACAGGAGAAGTCTGCCCCAGGCCCTCTGCCACTCAAATATATCTTACAGAGAAGGAAATCGGGTCTTGGAGGGACTAACCCACTTGCCTAATGTCACCCAGACCTTTGCTAGGGACATGAGTGCCTGCTGGCCCCAAGTTGATACTTTCTTCTATTCCTACCCCTGATGCAGTCTCCCCAGCACCCACCCTCAGCTCCCAGGCTGGATCCATCTCTCCAGACCTGTCTCAAGCACAAGCTACTTGCAAGCTGCAAACTTCCCCTGCAGCCCTGGCCTGGCCATCTCCCTATCCTTAGCACACCTCGAGGAGGAGCAGCTGCAGCCTCTGCAGCTGCCTGGGCCCCCAGCTGCCCCAGCTCCTCCCCGGCTCAGCTCCTCCTCATGGGGAGGGAGGACAGACACTCTCCTTTGCGTTCCCAGCAGTTGCAGAGCAGAGGCTGTTCAGCCTGCCAGCTTGCTGATGGAGAGATTAGTGCTAAGCCCTTCCCATTGCGCTCCCTCGCTGGACCACGCTGACTGTACCCCATGGGACTTGGAGCACCTAGTCTGCTGCTGAGGCAGGACAGCTGGCCCAGGATCCGCAGGATGGACTGCCAGACTCTCAGCTCTCCTGAGGAAGGGAGACTTCATGGGCTGTCTAAACCCCGCTTTGCTCCCTGGTTCGTCTACACAGAGTCAGAATGAATGAACTTCTCTCTGGAAGAGGCTGGGGAGCAGAGGCTGGTCGCTAACTTCACCAGGGCCTGCTGTGCTCAGGTGTTTTGTGTTGCTTTTCTTCCTGTACATCATCACAAGTCTGTCTCTTTCCTGGGCACCGAGACATGGGCTCCCCTTGTCTGGCAAAGAACCGGCTGCCAACACACTGCCTAAGACAAGTGGTAAGTTAAACTTCAGAGGAAGTTGCTTGCTCTTGGGTGGGAGGCTCCCAAAGGGCACTGGTGTTAAGCAGCTTGGCAAGAGCGATATTTGGAGTGAGTTCTTTTCCCTGGGCTCTGAAGGACTTTTGCAGGCCAGCTGTTAGGGAGGCAGGAGACTGCAGAGTCAGCTCTGTCCAGTGAAAAGGGAGAGGGTCCTCTCCTGGGACAGAGCCCCAGGCCGGGAAGCGGAGTCCTGGATTGGATTCAGATTTGCTCTGTGACCTTGGATGAATCCCTTCAGCTCTCTGGGCCTTGAGTTTTTGCACTGGGAGCATGAGAAAGCTTAAGGAGAGCTCCCCAGATTTCAAAACTCCTCTCTGTAAGCTCCACTCCTGTGCTGGCTGTGTGCCGTGAACCAAGTAATGCATGCTGAATAGCAGAGTGCTCTGCAGAGGGCCAGTGTGAACCAGCCACCGTGACTCACGTCTCACCAGCAGCCAGAATCCAGCTGGCCCTGGGTTGAGAGGAACTTTTATTTCCATTGAGCTCCTGATTTGAGCACCTCTCAAAATATAAGGTTATAGGTGCCAGGAGACAGCTCTGGCTGGAATGAATAGCATAAGAAATGGCCACACAATAATGAGGCTGAGACATTGGAGGATGATTTTTTAAATATGTGAATGGGCTAAAATCTAAAATACTTATCCTACATGAAGCACCTAGATCATTCTGCAATGCAGAGAGCATTAGAGGCCTCTTCATTCTGCAGATAAAAAAATGCAAAAGTCCAGAGAGGGGGATTAACTACTCAAGGTCATTCAGCAAGAGTGGCCCAGGCAGGCAGCAATAGATACTATGAAGTGCATGCTTGTGGAGGAGACAGCCTTGAAAGTGGAAGACTCGAAGAGAAGACAGAGGGCAATGCTGTCATGGGGAGCCCTGGAGAGGTGTCATGCAAAGCAGTCACATCCCCATCCCCTGAGCCTTCTGTGGCTGACCTCATTGAGCCTTATTGAATAGCAGGCATTTGTTAAATAATAGGAAGATATTCTCTTCGCTGGGCCTCAGTTTCCTGGTCTGTAAAATGGGACTGTGCCCGCCTACCTTGTGGGGTGGTTGAGATGAATTCACTAGAAAAACCTGACACATGAGAGCTTATAGAAGTGACCCCTACAGATACTCGCTCAGGGTTACTGCTGACCCCATCCTAGTGCCAGGCCCCTCACACAGAGGAAGCCGAGGACCCAGAGAGGCTGCCCCTCCCCCGTGGTCATTGGGAGGAGCTATAACCATACGGGGATTCTTGAGAGCTTTTTGCCAGCTGTCCTGTCCAGGGTAAGCATGGATCTTGCCATTTGAGTGGGGGAGGGCACGTGCCCAAGACCAGGCAGCCTAGGATGGCATAGCTCAAGATCCATCACTCATATCCCTGTTCACGTAGTGTCCATATCATGGAGAGGCAGAGTGCCCAGCACACCTGTCTCATAGATACATAACTTCCACTGGGGAAAGGCTTGTCCACCTGCACGGCCCAGACACAGAGTAGCTGTGTAGTAAATGGAAACAAACGGGAGGTCCGGGAGGTGGCTGGAGCACCTGCACCCACATGCAACAAGCTGTTTCTGCTGCCGGAGCCGCCTGAGATTCACACCTCTCCCGTCTCTTGCTGTTTCTTTTACTCTGGAGGCAGACAGGTGAGCCCACGGCTCCCTGGCCTGGCCGACTGTGGCGATGCCCATGGCTTCCAGAGACAGGGACCCGCATCCCGGACACCACTTTGGCTCCTGCAGCCCCGTGAACCAGCTCTGGTCTGGTCCCCCCGAGGCGCCGAAGGTCAAGGGTCTCTACTATCGCCGGGCGCGGAGGGTGGGTGCCCTGGACGCCTCCCCCGACGCAGACCCGAAGAAGGAGATGCTGGTGAACGTGGGCGGCCGGCGCTACCTGCTGCCCTGGGGCACGCTGGACGCCTTCCCGCTGAGCCGCCTGAGCAGGCTCCGGCTGTGCCGCAGCCACGAGGAGATCGCGCAGCTCTGCGATGACTACGACGAGGACAGCCAGGAGTTCTTCTTCGACAGGAGCCCCAGCGCCTTCGCCGTGATCGTGAGCTTCCTGGCAGCCGGGAAGCTCGTGCTCCTGCGGGAGATGTGCGCGCTGTCCTTCCGGGAGGAGCTGAGCTACTGGGGCATCGAGGAAGCCCACCTGGAGCGCTGCTGCCTGCGCGAGCTGCTCCGGAGGCTGGAGGAGGCGGCCGAGCTGCGCCGGGAGGAGGCGGCGCAGAGGCGGCGGCAGCAGCAGGCCGGCCGCCCCGACGAGCACGCCTCGCGCTGGGCCCGCAGCATGAACCGGCTGCGGGAGATGGTGGAGGACCCGCAGTCAGGGCTACCGGGCAAGGTCTTCGCCTGCCTCTCCATCCTCTTCGTGGCCACCACGGCGGTCAGCCTGTGTGTGAGCACCATGCCTGACTTCAGAGCCGAGGAAGAGAAGGTAGGTGAGTGGCCAGCCATCGTGGACCAGGGACAGCTCAGAGACCCTTAGAGACGTGCTTCCCCTTTCCCTCTTTTTATTAAATTTTGATACAGGGTCTCAGGTAGCCCAGGCTTGCCCCAACTTGCTGTCTAGCTGCCTCTCCCTCCCAAGAGCTGGGATGAGAGGCATTCATCACCAAATCCAGGTTTACTTGGTGCTGGGGATGGAGCCATGGCTTTGTGCATGCTAGCCAAGCTCTACCCACCGACCTGCATCACCAGATCTTTTTGTTGTTTTGAGATAGGGTCTCATGCAGCCCAGGCTCACTATCTAGCCAAGGTTATCCCTGAATTCCCCATCCTCAGTGCTGGGATTACAGGCACACATCACTACACCTAGCTCAACGTCTTCACTTTTTTTTTTTTTTTTTTCTTTTCGAGACAGGGTCTCCCTGTAGCCCCAGCTGTCCTGGAACTCACTCTGTAGACCAGGCTGGCCTTGAACTCACAAAGATCCGCCTGCCTCTGCCTCCCAAGTGCTAGGATTAAAGGCGTGTGCCACCACGCCCGGCTATGTCTTCACTTCTTAAAGTGAACAGGAGAACATGGATGTTACACAGTGTGAATTATATTCATTTTCAGATAGCACAGACATAAGCAATAACTTTTTAATCTCTTATGGGATGCTGAGGGCCCTGAAAGTCCTATGTTCCAGATTCTGAAAGGGAAGCCCAGACCCAGCCTTTACTTCCTTGATTGACTCTGAGACTAGGAGGGAATTCCTTCACCTCTCTAAGGTGCAGTTTCTTTCTCAGTAAAATGTCTGGCATTACTCTGAAGAGTCATTGCTCCCAATGAGTTTACTAAGAGACTACTATGCTAAGAATTGTCTTAGAACCCTGATCCCCCCTCCTCCATCTCACGTTCCCAAGGGCATGCTGGCTGCTGCTCAGGTGGGGGTGTGTTTCCTCTTGTTAGGAATCAAGGATACTCATCACTGCAGAGGCTCTTGGCCCTTCTTTCCCTGCCTTCCACCTGTCCAGTTAAATACAGTAAGACCAGAGAACGTTCCAGAGGATGAGCCAGCTTGTTCTGGCTCACAATTAAGTGAGCAATTAAGTTCTTGGCACACAATTAAGTTCTCAGCAAATATTTGCTGAATAAAATCTGACCCACAAATGTTCTCTCAAAAAGAAAAGAAAAGAAAAGAAAAGATCACACCCAAATACTCGGACTCTGAATGGGCTGATTCCCTGGGGAGGCTATGGCTGCTAGCACAGCATTTTTCCCCCCACCAATCCTTAGCACAAAGCATGTGATTTAAAAGCCTGCATGCCCACAGGAATATATGCATGTAGACACTGCATTCAAATAATAAGATAGACTAAGCAAAGTCCTTACCCCAGTCAAGGGCACCAGGGCTCAGCCGCTGAAGGATGCCTGGTCTCACATGCCTGCTTCTCTTGTGGGATCTTTGGGGAGAGAGAAGACAGTGGGGATGTGGGATCAGTGAACTCCACTGTGCAGATGGCTAAGGGCTTTTCAGAGCCTAATGCTCTCAAAATAACAAAGGGCAGGACCCCAGGCCTGGTTAGCACCACTCAAGAAAACAAATTAGCTACAGGTCACCAGCTTGCAGCCCCAGGCAGCCAAGCTGCCGCTGGAGAATTGGTGGCCGAACCCCACAGAGGGATTCCTGTCTTGTCCAGGGACAGCTCAGTGTCCTCTTGCTTTCTCTCAGATGGAGCCACCTTAGTGAGTGCTGTCCC
Organism: Rhizomys pruinosus; assembly: GCA_009823505.1. Classification (NCBI taxonomy): domain Eukaryota; kingdom Metazoa; phylum Chordata; class Mammalia; order Rodentia; family Spalacidae; genus Rhizomys; species Rhizomys pruinosus. The sequence goes on along the minus strand of VZQC01001082.1, from coordinate 2,311,329 downwards.
AAGACACTCCCAGAAGCACAGCATCAGGGACACTAATTCAGAGAGCCAGGGAGGCAGAGGACAGGCAATGTTTAGATCTTTGTTCTTTCAAGACAGCATCTCCACATTTACATGAAAAGCGGGTATGCTAACACATGACTTATATTTCTTATTTGCCCTTAGGGAGGAGCAGCAGGCAGGGGAGGTGGCAGGCGGAGAGCAGTTCTATTAGCAGTTCTATTAGCTGGCCAGCTATGAGGGCTGGCCAGCTGCTCCTCAGGGTGGGCCAGGAGCTCTGGACACCCACCTGGGTGGTTTACTGCCACCCCAGGGGACTCACACTCTGGAGACGTGACCTGGAAAAGCATGGGTGCCAGGTTCTGTTCCCTTATCCCACCAATGACAGAACAGGGTCCAGTGCCGGCCCCAGGCTGCGAGCCGGAATGGGGGAGGGGTGGTGTAAACATGAGGAACCCAGCCGAGCCTCCGAGCAGCACTGGGGCTTCACATCTCCTTAAGACTCCTTGATGCCCACGCTGGGGTGGCACACTGATGTCTCCCAGAAGCCCAAGGCACAGTGGGGTTGCATCTCCATTTCTTCCATCATGCACTGAGGAGCTTTGGACTCCTTGCTACTGTGGGGCAGGAAAGCACAGAGAATATATTTTTGAAGCCGGGCAAAGGCTGGGGAGATGGCTCAGTCAGTAAAGCACTTGCCAAACACGCATGAGCTCTGAGGTCAGACCCCAGCATTGGGGAAGCGGAGACAGAAAGAGCCCTGGAGTTCAATGACCAGTGAGCCTAGCGGAACTGGTGAGCTCCAGGTTCAGAGATCTAGTCTCAAAAAGAGAAAGGTAGAGTTGGGTGTAGGGGTCCATGCCTTTGATCCCAGCACCCAGGAGACAGAGGCAGAAGCAAGTGGATCTCTGTGATTTCTAGGCCAGTCTGGTCTACAGGGTTGCATGGTGAGACCCTGTCTCAAAAAAAAAAAAAAGTTTTTTAAGGGGCTGGAGAGATGGCTCAGCGGTTAAGAGAACTGGCTGGCTACTCTTGTGGAAGATCTGAGTTCAGTTCCCAGCATCCACACAATAGCTAACGACCATCCCTAACTCCAGTTCTAGGAGATCCAAGGCTCTCTTCTGACCTCTGAGGGCATTGTAGGACACAGGTGCACTTACACACATGCAGGCAATACACTCATCCACATAAAATAAAAATAATAAATAAAAATTTAAAAATAAGATAAAAATAAGTTGTCAAATGATTAGTTAAGGCATCCAGTGTTGACCATTGGCCTTAACATGCCCATGCACACATGTCCCCCCACATACATACTACACACACATATATACTTCACATAAACAAACAAACAAAGGCCAGATGGGACATCTGGGACCTCTCACCAGAAACAGCACTCCTGTGTGCCCTGCACACACAGCTCACCGCCCCCCCCAGCTGTAATTACCACCTACATCAGGAAGCCTCAGGAACAGAGGGCTTTGTCCCTCTGTGGGACACGAATCAGCTTCCTGAGGAGCCACTTCGTGCTCCACAACGTCTCTCAGTCCAGTGACACTTGGCAGTTGCTCTAGGGCAGTCCTTTATTCCAGCTGGGTTTCTTGCTTCGTCATACCCTTCATGAAAGGTATCCACCATGTCCCTCTCCCTGTCACTGGCTTCTTTTCATGGGTTTCACTCTCATCCCCTCCAAAGACCAGCTGTCAAACACTGCCACCCAGCCCCTGTGAGTTACACAGGAAGCCCCCCCCCAGGAGATTGGCTCCCCAAGGTCTCTCCTTGAGGAACCACTGTGGGCGCCAGCCTGGAGGGGAGAAAAAGACGTCCTCCTGACCCTGTACAAGGACAGTCATGGAAAAAGTTGCAGACCATAGATACATAGATAGAGTCTTCTCTGAGAGTCCACAGGGGTAGATATCAGGGTACCATGTCACCCTCAGATGCCAGAGGCAAGAATACCTGGTTTCGTATGGAACCTGGCACAGTATTTGCATATGACCTCCACATCCTATTGTGCTTTTTGTTTGTTTTATTTTTTTATTTTTTGTTTTTGGTGTTTTTGAGACAGGGTCTCCCTTCAGTCCCAACTGGCCTGGAGCTCACTATGTAGACCAGGCTGGCCTTGAACTCACAGCGATCAGCCTGCCTCTGCCTCCCAAGCTCTGGAACCAAAGGCATGTTCCACCACACCCAGCTTAAAGATGGTTATTAGCTCCCATGTGGGTGCTGGGAATCGAACCCGGGTCCTCTGGAAGAGCAGTCGGTGCTCTTAACCACTGAGCCATCTCTCCAGTCCCTGTTCGTTATTTGGGGTTTTTTTTTTGGGGGGGGGTTAGTCATTTTGAGACAAGGTCTCCCTGTAGTCCCAGCTGGCCTGGAACTCACTAGGTAGACCAGGCTGGCCTTTAACTCCCAGAGATCTACCTGCTTCTGCCTCCCTAGTGCTGGGATTAAAGGTGTGTGCCACAAGGCCATGCCTGACTCGTATGTTGCATTTTGGTCTGTATACGTCTTTGAGACAGTTTCATGTAGCCTAGGTTGGCCTTGAAGTGCTGATCATCCTGATTCGATCTCCCAAGTTCTGGGATAACAGCTGTACAGCTGTTTCTACTATGAACTTTAAATCTTCTCCAAATGACTTACAAAATCTAACAGGCTGTAAAGTCATGAATTTGAGGGCAGCCTGAGCTACCTAATGAAATCTTTTTGTCTCAAAAAATCCAATGGCTGGGGTATAGCTCAGTGTAGAATACTTGTCTAGCCTGCCTTCCGTGGGAAAAAAAAAAAAGAAGAAAATGAACATGTTATAAATAATATATAAATTGTGTGGTATCATTTGGGAAATAACAACAAGGAAAAGACCGCACATATTCCATACAGGGCAGTGAGTTCCTGGGCATTTTCCATCTGAGATTTATGGCACTTGTGGTCACAGCATCTGTGGACATGACTGTGCTCTGGTCTCTAGGCAGTTTTCCTAGATTTCCACCATTTCTAATTTAATTCTCACTGCAATCCCATTCCCAAGGAAAAAGTTGAGGCTATAAGGTTCCACAGGGAGCCTATACTCACAGCTGAGTGACACTCACTCACTGGAAAGGAACCGGACATCCATCCATCCATCCAGGTAGGACAGTCAAGAGCCAGAAATCATCTGCTTCGGGTGCTAGGGCCACAGGTAGCAGGGGAGAGGGAGAGAAGGGAAGGCTGTTTTGATGTGAAGCGCCTCTGCTGTTGGCCTCTGAGCACAGTGATCACTGTCACAGAGGACACGAGTGGGAACCCACTGTGTAGATAGCACCACAATGGGGCTGTGTCTCCCTCTGGTGGCCTCAGAGCCCTCAGTCCCAGGTGGAGAGGTGGAAGAGGGTGCGGAGGGGAGCAGGGACCTGGGACAGTGTCGGGTGTGGGGAGCAGGAGCATCACAGAAGCGACACAGGGGAGGGGCAATAGCACAGGCTTGGGCCAGGGGAGACTAACTTTGGGAGAGAAGCCAGGGAGAGGGTGAGTCAGCACAGGGGAAGCTAGGGGGGAAGCTATCCAGGGCCCAAGGGAGGCGAAGGAGGGCGGCTGGGCAGGATGGACCCATAGAACCAGCTCAGACGAGAGGACCCCAGCTGAAGTCCAGGAGGTCTAGCTATGTTGTGAAGGGGACACGGGCAGATGTTGTCAGGCACAGGTAAGAGTTCAAGGCTGGTGGCGGGACCTCCTCACAGACAGACCTTCTAGCAGCCATGCCACCTGCAGCTGTCTGTCCACATAGACCTAGGCTTTGCCCTCAGGGAGCCCTGCCCCAGCCTCTGCCATGGGCACCTTCGGGGCAGCTATGCTCTGGCCCTAGGGTCAGGGGATAAGGCCACATCCACCCACTCACTCACTGGGCCTGATTCAGCTGGTTCATACAGGGACCTCGGGTCTTTTTTTATTAAGATGAAATTCAGAAACCAGGCTTGCTGGCACTTGCTTCTCCAAGTGCTTAGGAGACAGGCAGAACAGTAAAAGTTCAAGGAAATTCTCTGCTACAAAGCCATGTCAAGGCAAGTGTCAGCTACATGAGACCCTGTGTCAACACAAGAGAGAGAGAAAGAGAGGGGGGGGAGATTTCACATGCAGTATATTACATACCTTTAAAATTACTCAATTCACCGAGGAGATTCTGATCTGAAAAAAGAAAAAAAAATGAGAAAAAAAGGGAAAAAAGAAGAAAATAAAAGAGAAAAAAAAGGAAAATAAATAAATAAAATTACTCAATTCAGTGGAAATGGGAACTGTGGAACCACCACTATTGTTCCAGAACATTCTCCTCACCCCAAAGAACCCATGATGGTCACTCCCTTCTGCCCTCCCTCCATATCCAGCTAGTGTCCTGTCTGAGGATTCACTTGCGCTGACCTTCTCCTGCAGCTCACCTCTGTCTCAGCAAGAACTGCCACTTCTCTTTGGTCCCTTTTAATTAATATGCCACTGTCTGAGTGGAGCCTGATGGCACAGGCCTTCCTCGTTGCAGTTACTCAAGAGGCAGAGGCAGGAGGATCAAAGTTCAAGGTCAGCCTGGGCTACAGAGTGAAGTTCAAGACCAACCTGAGCAAATTAATGACAGCCTGTTTGTCTCAAAATAAAAGTGAAAAGAAGGCTGAGAATGGGGGTGGAGAGATGGCTCAGTGGTTAAGAGCACCGGCTGTTCTTTCACAGGACCCGGTCAATTCCCAGCACCATGTGATGGCTAACAACTGTCTGTAACTCCAGTTCCAGGGGATCCAACACCATCTTCTGGCCTCTTTGGGCATTGCACAACTCGGTGCACTTACAGCATGCACAGATGGAGGCAAAATACATATAACACATAAAAATAATAAAATATATTTAAAGAGAGGGCTGGAGCCATAGCTCAGGGGTAGAGTGCTTGCGTTCTGTCCCCAGCACCAGAAAAATGACAAAACGCAGTTGCCTGACACGTGGGCTGATTCCCGCACCATACTTACATCCTTTCCATCCCTGCCTCTCCCCCTCCAACTCCTCCCATACCTGTCCAACTTCCTCTCAAGTTCTTGACCTCTTTTTTCAATATTGTCACATATACATAGTATGTTTCTCTATATGCATATATAGAGAATATGTATGTGCATACATACATGCACTAAGTCCATTTACTTCTACCCTCACTCTTATTTTTATCTTAATTTTTTAGGTACATACATTGAAACCCTCTAAAAAACAGATACACCCTTATAACCCCTACCAATCTAGACTATTTCCCTTACCCCCAAACTTCCCTGAGGCCCCTTCCCAGCCAACCAAGGGAGCCCAGAGAATCCGCTGTTGGTTCCTACCCCGTCTCCAGTATCCACAAGCGGAGATGTCACATGTCCTGAGGCCTCTGTGTCCCAGCAGGGTTGCAGAGGCACCAGCCCTTGAGGGAGGGCTCTAGCTGGCTAAGATTCAAGGCAGATTGGGGTGGAGGTGGTTTGGGTATAGAAAGTTCTGGCTCTTGGAGCCCCTCAGCCCTAGACAAGGGTGCCTTGTCTGTGGTGGGAGAAAGGAAAGTTTTGCTTCCAACTTTCAATGAAGAACTTGGAGCTCAAACTCAGAAAGATATTGGCAATACAGGTGAACTACTCCTTTCCTTTCAGCCAGAAACTTCCTCAAGTTTCTCCTTTCCTTCAAATATTTGACAGATTGGATTAGAGATCACATCCTTAACTGAAACCCGTAAATCTCTGCAGAGGACCCAGGTTCGATCCCCAGCACCCACATGGTGGCTGAGAACCGTCTGAAACTCCAATTCCAGGAGAACTCCAGTTCCAGGGGAATCCGACACCCTCTTCTGACCTCTGCGGCATTGCATGACACGGGTGCACAGACCTGCATGCAGACAGTACATTCATACACATAGAAAATAAATAAAATAAAATAAAAAAAAAAAGCTGGGCATTTTGGCACGTTTGTAATCTCAGAACTGAGGAGACTATAGAGAGACACGTGAGTTCCAGGGCAGCAAGGTAGTAAGAGAGCCTGCTATTTTCTCTCTCTCTCTCTCTCTCTCTCTCTCTCTCTCTCTCTCTCTCTCTTCCCCTCTCAAGCTTTCCAAGGGAAGCCATCTCTTCACATGGTCCCCACGGAGCCACCCCAGCATGCTCTCTCCACCATTTCAAACCAGACCCCTGAAACCATGAGTTAAAAAGTAAATCCTCCTCCCTTGAGTGATTCTGCCCCATGCTGGGGAATAGCTCGCCGACCCGTTGTCCACATCTCTCCCCAGGGAGAGTGCTCCCGGAAGTGCCACTACATCTTTGTGGTGGAGACCATCTGCGTGGCCTGGTTCTCCCTGGAGTTCTGTCTGCGCTTTGTCCAGGCCCGGAACAAATGCCAGTTTTTCCGCGGGCCCCTGAACATCATCGACATCCTGGCCATCTCCCCGTACTACGTGTCACTCGCAGTGTCTGAGGAGCCCCCGGAGGCTGGTGGTCGGAGCAGCAGCGGCAGCTCCTACCTGGAGAAGGTGGGGCTGGTGCTGCGCGTGCTGCGGGCGCTGCGCATCCTGTACGTGATGCGCCTGGCCCGCCACTCGCTGGGACTGCAGACGCTGGGCCTCACTGTGCGTCGCTGCGCCCGCGAATTCGGCCTGCTGCTGCTCTTCCTGGGTGTGGCTGTCACCCTCTTCTCCCCGTTGGTCTACGTGGCTGAGAATGAGTCGGGAAGGGTCCTGGAGTTCACCAGTATCCCCGCCTCCTACTGGTGGGCTATCATCTCCATGACCACAGTGGGCTACGGGGACATGGTCCCACGCAGCGTGCCGGGCCAGATGGTGGCTCTGAGCAGCATCCTCAGCGGGATCCTCATCATGGCTTTCCCAGCCACGTCCATCTTCCACACCTTCTCCCACTCGTACCTGGAGCTGAAGCGGGAGCAGGAGCAACTCCAGGCTCGCCTCCGGCGCCTGCAGAACACTAACTCGGCCAGCGAGCGGGAACTCCTGAGCGACACGGATGACCTGGTCCCTGAGGGTCTGGCCTCACCCATCCCCTACATGTAACTCCCACAACCTAGAAAACTCACATCGCTCCAGTTCATTGCCAGGACCTAGACAAACCAGGATCCCTTGAGTGGACCACCTAGGGGCCGCCCTCAGAGCAATGGCTAATGCTGCTTCCAAAGTCGGTAGGGCACAAGGCCAGGACATCATTCTTTGTGTGATCCTGGACCCAGCCCTCTTCCTTCCCCAGCCAGCCACCAGGCACAGCTTATCTTGCTGGGCTGGGGCAGTGGCTCCGCACTCTTCCTTCCCTGCAGATTCTGATGTTCCACACCAAATTCTGGATCCTCACGGAACTGATCATCACTGACTGTGGATCCTGCAGAATTCCATCTTCCATCTCTGATCCTCTGTCCTGAGCCACATTGGCCCTGGGAACTTCTACTCAAAGCTCCATGCAACCCTGCATGACTTCTGTGAGGATGGCATGTGTTTTCCTGCCACCATCCAATAGCCTTTCAAATGCTGTGGAAGCATCCATTGTTCAAGAACTTCTCCCATTATTGAGGCCTTAGCTTCAACAAAGACAGTCTTTGAGAACTCTGCGGCGTCCCTCCAGTGAACCCCAGCACTGAGGAGACCTCAGCTTTCCATACTCAACTAAGCTGCTACGGACATAGCTCAGTTTTAGCATAGAAACACAACAGTCTCGCGTCCCCACTGATGGAGGACATGTTCTGGACATGTCTATGTATTCCTATGTATTCTATGTATTCCTGATGTGTTCTTGACATGTCTATGTATTCGTCTGCTCATCTGTCAGCACATATAGCAGATGGATCATCCTCAGAGGAGGCAGGTGGAGGGCCAGATGGACCTCTGAGAGACCGCTGAGAAGTCAGCACCCCCAAACTTCTCAGGACATGCAGGCTGAACACAGAGGGGAATTGGGGGAGTGAAGCTGGAAAGGTGGGCTGGGGTGAGGAGGTGGGGACTGCAGCACCTTGCAGAAGACAGAGCAGTGTGGATGGACCATGGTATGGACAAGGATGTTCCAAGGGGCCGTGAGACCGGGCTGGAGTGGGGAGTGACAGAGTCAAGACCTGCAGGTCCACCTCTTCCATGTCCAGATGCTCATATTGTGTCTGGACAGAGCACACCTGGGAGATGTCCCTGTGGCAGGTGGCAGGATGGACAGACCCCCACTGTTGCTTACCATTCACTGTAAGGAGAGGGCAAAGGATACAAGGGGGTGGCAGTGAGGGACCCTGACACAGCTCATGTGTAAGCCCACTCAACACCATGGCTCTGGTATTGCATGCCTGACTCAGTCCTTCTGCCAGTACTGAGCTTAGCCCTGCTGTGTGCCAAGGCCGTGGTTCTCCTGTTGTAGTGCACAGCTGACCCCTCTGCCGAGGGGAGTCCCAGCATCTAACTAGAAGCAAGTCTTGCCCAATGGAAGCCCACACTTCCTCTGATTCCTTATACAGATGCACATTTCCCCATCCCTCTGGTCTCCGTGGTCTAGGGGAGACCCCCAGTGCTTCCTAAGCTGACATGTCTTCAAGTAAGCCCTTTGCATCAAACAAGGAAAGCCACTGCCCCATAAGGCCTAAGGCTGCTTTGCCCCAGAAAGTGGCTAGCAGAGTCCTGGGGTCACCTGGATGTATTCTTGGGCACCTTCAACAGTAGCTATATTAATCTTCTATTCCAGGCTAATATTTTTTTTTTGAGACAAGGTCTCACACTGTAGCCCAGGCTGGCCTGGAGCATGTGATTCTTCTGCCTCAGCGCCAGGCTAACATTTTTATAACTATTCTTAGGCAAAATTTAAAAGTCAGTTTCCTCTGCCCCCTCTCACTGTATAGACCATGTCAGTACCATCCGGGGCCTGGGATTTTCATTCTCTGTTACTGGGCGGGTTCCTTTCCCTCCCTCTAGGGTTGGGCCAGATCTGTGGCGTCTGGCTGAGGTTCCACAGAACAACCTTAGGGGTGAAAACCAGCCAAGCAGACAGTGTTCTGAATCCCATTGGTGAGTAATGATGCATAGAAGAATCAAAACATGTCTAGATGCCTCTTCACCTCCCAGTCACAGGGGTCCACAGGTGTAGCAGCTCACCCCTGGAACAAAAGAAGAAACATGGGGTGGGAGAGTTGTTGTCAGCCCCACATCTGTCCCTCTGACTGAGGACCTCATTTGTGTTACAAGCTGGATACAGTGAGTCTCGGTCACACTCTGTTGATGGTATGCCTGGCTCTTAACAGGCATCTCCATAGCCCTCTGTGCCATTAAAGTGTACCAGGACAAGAAAAGTCAACAGTGAACATCAGCAGAACCCAGAGATGTAAGGTTCTACATCTGAAATTCTCGGTAAATCAGATGTGAAAAATTGGGGCTGATTGCTTGAGGTGGGGCTTAATTTATTGCTCTATTTTTTTTTTCTTCTCCCGGGTAATGTCCCAGCAAATGGGTCTCAGTTGGCCTGGTCTAGCCTTGCTGAGCAGCCTCTTTGATGTGACTAGATGGGGTGGGAAAGGCATGCAAGTGTCTAGGTGATTTCTTTGTCTCCATTGGCTGATAGGAGCCTGGTGACTCCCATTGGCCTCTGGGGCCAGCTGGTGAGACTAGCCAAAGGTGACCCTGGACATCAGGTTGTAGCATAGATGCAGCTCCTAGAGGTAAGTAAAATGGTTGCTCATCTTTCTAGCTAGGCAGAGCCAAGGTCAAGCTGTGAGCTGGGGAAAGGTGAGTTAATTATTGATACACCAAGGATGGTCCCAACTTTCGAGCAGCAGGGACGGTGATTGGATTTCCACAGCTTCCACTGTAGCCAGCAGCAGTCCCACCAGAAGACCTCCAGGCCCTTGCAGGGGTTTCCCCGCGGGATGGACACACCGCTGGACATGACATGCACTTCAGAGGGTGGACACTTTGGCTTCATCGGTTTCTCAGAGGAAGGCCCCTCACAAGGGAGAGGAGCTCCAACACTAACTCCGTCTTGTAAAATGGGGAGACCAAGAGTCAGGGAAAACCACCTGCCTGAAGCCACATGCGGGCTCATCTCATCACATCCAAGTAGCCTGGCTCCCAGCAGAGCTCGATGTGGTACATCCTGCCACCACCCTGGACTCATGGAAAGCAGGGCCAGGCCCTCGGAGAACACACCCATGAGCAGAACAGCACTGGTTCTAGCAGGGTAGCAGAACTGTGGTGTGTCCCGGGCATGTAGTGTGGCAGGGAACATGGGGATGACTCGCCATGCCTGCTTTCTTCCCTATCCCACAGACAGGGTCGGGGAGTTCATCAAGGTCCCACCCAGCAGACACAGCTGGCCTTCTGGGAGCTGACTGCAGCAATTTAGAACCTGGAAAGGGATGGAGGAGACCAGGACAGGACACGGGATTCAGACGTGGACCCTTCTCCGTGCACCAAGCTGCTTTTTGCAAAATGTGACTGGTCGCTCCAGCTTCCCATGTCCACAGAGGTCTTTTCCTGCCACCGGGTTTCCATCTGCCTCACCAGGTGTGACACCCCGACCCGTCTCACCATGTGCTACCGGCCAGGCTGCACTCCCCATCTCCTCCCCATCTCCTCCCCATCTCCATGAAGACACTGACAATGAGCATTGCTTTCTGAATGATCACCAGCAGCCTGCCCTCATGCTGTAACAGTTCATGTTGAAAACATACCGTGAGCCACAATAAATCTTTCCACCCTAAAAAAAAAAGGGGGGGTGGGGAAGAAATGTTTATTTTTTATGTGTGCCTACAAGAGTTTATGTGCACCACATGTGTGCAGGTGCCTGCAGGTGAATTTAGAGTTCTAGTGCTTGCGAGGTGCCTGATGAGGGTGCTGGGAACTGATCCCAGGTCCTCTATAAGAGCAGTAAGTATGGTTAACCACTGAGTCATCCCACCAGCCAGGAAGAAATGAAGGGAGGGAGGCAGGAGGAAGAAAAATGTCAATCTCACAAAAAAAGTTGCAATAACAAAACTAGATATAGAACTCATCTTTTACACTGATTTTGTGTATTTATGAGGGTATGTGCACACAACACACACTATGATGCTCATGTAACAGTCACAGGATAACTTGCAGGAGCTGAGTCTCTCCTTCCACCATGCAGATCCTGGGAATTGAACTCGGGCCATCAGCCTTGGTGGCAAGTTTCTTTACCCAATGGCCCCTAACCCATGTCTTTTCTGATGCTGTCTATATGCTTTGTCATGCCTCCCCTTTGTGTTTGATTACTGGTGCCTGACATGCTTTCCTGGACATATTGGAAATGAGCAGCCTCCACTGTGGTCCTCAGCTCTTAGAACTCCAGAATGTTCCAGAGAACATCTAGTGTCCACAAGCTTCCAGAGGCCATAGACATTTCCAAGTTCATGGTGTCCAATAATTCTATCCAATTTTCATGGAAGCCTGTGCCCCTTCCCCCCCCACAGAAAGGACAAGACGTTGTAAGGGGCACAGCTGCCTCAAAAAATATGTGGGGAGCCCCGGAGCATGGCTGTTCTCACCCTGACCGCACAGCATCTCTGCCTGCCACACTCAGTGGGATGTAGTACTTAACCTATCTGATTTTTCCTGCTGTTTCTTAGCCAGTTCCCCTCCAGCACTGGTCTAGCCTGCACTTGTTATCTCATCAGCTGCCTGCAACCTGGCCATTTCCACAGCCTGGGCTCAGGTGACACAGAGATTCTGGACAAATGTTGTTCATACACCCTTTCTTTTTTGTTTTGTTTTTGAGACAGGATTTTGTTTCGCTATTAGCCCAGGATTGCCTCAAACCTGTGAAGACCCCCTTGCCTTGGCTTCCAAAACACTGGGATTATGGGCATGAGCCACCATGCCTGGTTTTATGCAGTGCTAGAGATCGAACCCAGGGCTTCATGCATGCCTGCCAAGCCACATACCAGCCTCCCCCTCTGTTCCAGTTTCCTTTCACTTGCTGTGACAAAACGCTGATCAAAACCAACTTGGGGAGGAAAAGGTTTATTTGGCTCACATATCTTGGGTCACAGTTCATCACTGGGGGAGCCCAAGGTAGAAACTCAGGGCAGGAACCCGGAGGCAGGAGCTGAAGCACAGGCCACTGAGGAACACTGCTTACTGGCTTGCTCCTCTGGCCCATGCTCAGCCTCTTATACAATACACAACTTACCCAGGGGTAGCACCATCCACAATGGGCTGGGCCCTCCCATATCACTCAACAATCAAGACAATACTCCAAAGATGTGGCCACAGGCCAGTCCAGTGGAGGCAACACCCTAAATTCAGGTGTGTAAGGTTGACACTAAAGCTGTCCCGCACACCCTTCTTGCCAGAATGCTCCTCCTCACATTGTGTAAGTCTGATGCCTTCTGATGCTTAGCTTGAAGCTATGCATCCTGGGCCAGCTTAGATCCCTTTCAGGATGTCACATCTTGGGAATTCCTTGTCCCTTATCAATGAGGTACAACCCCTTTCTTTGGGAGGTGACTCAGAGATTACACTGATGAATTAGGAAAGGTGAAGAAAAGGGAGCAGGGGACCAGGCTTGACCTGAAGATTAGAATAAATAACATTAGGCCTTGCTCTCTGCCTACGTGCACCAGGCCAGGTAGAATGTGCCAGCCAGGATGGGTGCTGACCCCCAGACTACCTGTTAGGAAGATAGCGTGACCCTTACAGGTAAACTAGTCCCCAAACCTCAGCATCCTCAACCCTGGGCAGCTTCAAAGATTCTAAAGGTAATAGTGGTGGGTCCCACCTCTGTCTTTGCAAGTATGGATAGGACAGACCAAGGTCGGGTAGGACTTGGCAGGCACAGTGCCAGGGTTGGCATAGCCAGACGCAGTCCAGGTTCCGGACTCCCAGCCTTGGGCAGCCTGCTCATTATCCAATGCCTGACTCTACTGTCAAGGGGCACCTTCTGGAATACAACATCAGCTAAAAATAAAGCAAAAGGCCCCTAGTCCTGCCCTGCTGCAGCCCAGTTCTGAGGACATGTGCAGCTTAGCGACTTTTGTAACCTGGCTTTACTGTAAGGGGGACAGAACCAAGGGAAGTGAAGTCACATGATGCAGCAGTCTGGGTGTCCTGAGCTAAAATTAGTCCATCTGGCTGTCTTCTGAGGCTTCAGTTGTCTTCCAAGTGACCTGCCTGATGCAGAGCCATGTTTGCTAGTTGAGCTTTTGGGAACCTCTGTACCCTGGAGACAAAACATTAAATGATATTAAGAAGGTTTGTGTTTCCTCAGGTGTATTGGCAATGGCTAGGGGTTAACTTGGAAATGTGGACAGAGCCAGGAGAGTCCCTGGGAGGGGAGTGGGAGGGACCAGGTCACCTAGCTCAAGCCAGCTGAAGACTGAGTCTGAAGTACCACTGTTGGGGGAATGGGGCGGGGCAGGGCATCCAGGAAGTCTTTGTACCTCTGTCCAGGTTTACTATGAACCAGGGTCTCTTACTTGGCCTGGAACTTTTGGATTCAGGTAGGCTGGCTGGTCAGAAAGCCCCAGGAATCTGTCTGCCTCAGCCTCCCTGGTGTTGGGATTCTAAGCAGGCTCCACCATACCCCGCTTTTGACTTGGGTCCTGGGGATCTGATTCATGTCCTGATGTTTACGTCACAGGCATTTTGTGGACTGAGCTATGTCCCTAGCCCCAAGTCCTGTTTTAGAGCAAGGCTTCTATTCTCATCCCAGCACATTTCTGTGAAGATACTCCACAATGTGACTTTTCCACCCAGTGCTTGTCTGTGGGTCACCTTGGGTGCAGGAGACCCAAGCAAAGGGGACAGATGACACGGACAACAGCCTCATCTCTGGGGCTGATGGCACACAGGGACAAGGACAGCCAGGAGCCGGAACAAGCCCTGTCAACTCCTTGTTGAGTCCTCCCATTACCCTGCAGCCTGGCCAGCTGTCACTCACTCTCACCTGCCAAGTGGGGAACTGAGGACCGGATGGGCAGAGCTGCACTTTGGTCCCCAGGCCCACACTTCCACTTGATACACTCCATCTGGAGCAATGACTCCCAAGGAAAGCAATGTACAAGGTGTGCCCAGGGTCCAGCCAAGGTTCCCACAGGGCGAAGCCTGCAGGGGAGGGAGGCTGGGAATTGAGGGAACCCAGGAAGCAATGCAGGAGTGTGCCTGGCTAGATTACATCGCTCCTGTCAGCAAAAAACCAGGGGACCAAGCCAAGAAGACGTGAACAGACTCCATTGCAGAAGCCCAGCCCATGGTGCCATGTGATAAGAGGCCAAGAAGGGAGCCGGGCAGATGCTGTGTAGTGTTGGGTAGGCTGGGGAGGGAAGGACGGGGCAGGCCCCCAGACGGGGCACAGGGACAAAGAATATTTGCTTGGCAGAGTGCAGCACAGTTAATGTCATTTTGAATAACTTGTTTACCCAGTGATTATGTGATTAAGGCCTACCTTGGGCTGGGGGATATAAAACTGAAACCTCGTTGGCTATGTGTTACTGGGCCTGGCTGCTGCCACCAATGCAGTACTAATAATCAATCAACTTAAGTTGTCCCCCAAGGTAAACGACAGGTAGTAAGTGGGCTAATGAACAGGCGTGGGGTTCCAAAGCCTTCCTCTGGAAAATTAGAAGCCCGAAAAATGATGGCTTGATTTTTTTTTAAATACTTAAAGGTAAATAACATAACTGTTTTTCTCAGCTAAGCAAGAAATGGGTACTTAGCCAACCTTTGCAGCCTCCCTGACCCTCACCACCACCACCACTCCTGACCCCGTCCCCCACAACAAACTCACCTGTGAGCCAGACCCCTCTTCTCTTAAAGCTCTTCCAACCTCCACTGTCTGGCTGTTTTACCTTGATGCCCCAACTCTAGCGTCATACCTTCCCAGTCAGGAAGACCTATAGTCCCTTCTCCAACCGGCAGAGGGCGCTGTCTTGTCCCTACAGCAGGGACAGCAGAGCAGGCACAGGGAAGGCTGGGTCAGAAGGAAACTCCAGTAATGACCTAGCCTGGTCCTATTTTTTTTAATTTAATTTATTTATTTATGTGTATGAATGTACTGTCTGCATGCAGGTCTGTTCACCCATGTCGTGCAATGCCGCGGAGGTCAGAAGAAGGTGTCGGATTCCCCTGGAACTGGAGTTCTCCTGGATTTGGAGTTACAGACGGTTCTCAGACGCCATGTGGGTGCTGGGGATCGAACCCGGGTCCTCTGCAAGAGCAGTCGGCGCTCTTAACCGCTAGGCCATCTCTCCAGCCCCACCTGGTCCTATTTTTATGTGAGCATAAAGGGGCTCAGAGAAGTTGAGTTTCACCCAAGGTCATGAAAAAGAATCCAGCAGCAGCCGAGATAGCGAACTCTCTGCTCTTCTAGAAGGCCCTGGCATCACCTTCCAGCGGGCTGTGATGGCATCTCTCCCATAGAGTTGGGAGGCCAAGTGAAAAAGAAAGCTTTGGGCTGGACCTAGGCACTCTCCCACCTGTCTGCAGGGAGTGTTGCTTCTCCCGTGGTCCTTCCCTTCCTCCTCAGTTCCTGTCACATGGGCAGCAGTGGCATGCAGGGGGTTGGGGGAAGGCAAAGATCCCTGGGCCAGGCAGAAGAAACAGCCTGGGGAGGTGACTCCATGAGTAAAGTGCTGAGCGGGCATGAGGACCTCCCCAGCACCCATGTGGTCGGCACAAAGCCTGTGAGATCGCTTAGCCGGCAGACACTTGCCTCCAAGCCCAGTGACCTATTCAATTCCTGGGATCCTCGTGGTGAAAGGAAAGAATCAACTCCCCAGAATTGTCCTCTAACCTCCAAATGTGTGGCATGGCACATGCACCCACATACAAAGTACATGTAACAACATTTTTTTTTTGTTTTTTCGAGACAGGGTCTCCCTGTAGCTCCGGCTGTCCTGGAACTCGCTCTGTAGACCAGGCTGGCCTTGAACTCACAAAGATCCACCTGCCTCTGCCTCCCAAGTGCTAAGATTAAAGGAGTGCGCCACCACGCCCTGCCTATAACAACATTTTTAATGCTGCAGCCCTGAGGAACCAGAGCCAGTCAGAGCCCAGGGGCTCAGTGGGCCAGCCAGCCTCGCCTAAGCTGAGAGCCCCGGCTTGGTGGAAAGTGATTGAGGAGGACATGCAGCGTCAACCTCCGGCCTCTGCACGCACCTGCACACTCATACCGAAAGCATGCGGTATTTGTTTCCCGGGATCTGAATGGGTTAGTTCAGTTCCATTTCTCGCCATTTTCCTGCAGATGCTGCTTTTCTTTCTGGCTCCATGCAGTTTTGGTGTGTACTTGCGCCATACTCTCAGTATTCATCTGTTGGTGGACACCTAGCCTGAGTTCGCTTCCTAACTACTCTGGATACTGCAGCAGTGAGCATGTCTGTGCAGGCATCCCTGCAGGACTTAGATTCCTTCCGGTCAGTACCTGGGAGTGGTACAACTTCAAGGCTGCTGTTTCCACCCAGAGTGGCAAGCAAGACCCCAGGTCTGCATACTCACCATGCGCCTTGCTCCCCTCCCCCTCCAGTTGGGGGGCACCCACTTACCCTAGCTGGCTCACTGTTGCCACTCTAGAGGGAGGAGATGGAACAGCATCTGCCCCGCGCCTAGGTGGCACTGGCTTCTTCATAGTGGGCAAGCTGGTGCTGGCAGCCAGGTTTCCCAGAACAAGGACAGCTGATGTCTACCACTGCCCTGTGCCCTTCAACACAGATGCTTAACCCACAGAACACTTTAATGGGCCAACAGGGTAACAGGCCAGTCCCTGATCAGGTAACATGACCCCTGTGTAACCCAGGCCCCCAAGTCCAAGCCTTCAAAAGGGCTTCTGGCCCCACAACAAGCAAACGCTCCCACGCTGCTGGCAGCGAGTACCTAGCCTCCTGCCCCGCCCTAGCCTGCCAGCACACAGGGCCCCTCCCAAGCCCAGAAGGGAGGGTCTAATGTGCACCCAGCACCAACAGGGCTTCCCAGGGCAGCATGGAGGGCTCAGGGCTCTCTACACCAAGAAGCCACCTCCAGGTGACACACCAACACAAATTGCCAGAAACCGTTTCTTTATTCAAACCAGATACATAACAGCCCGCACCCCTCAAATGTTGCATGAGCCCCTCAATTACAGCTTTTCCTGCTCCCACCCATGCTCCCCCCCCCCGGTTCTGCCCCACTGGGTCATCCTGCTGTGGAGGTCCAACTCCACTAGGGACCTTGGCCCCTGAGGTCTGGGTCAGTGTCTGAACTTGCCCACCAGTGGCTTCGAGGGCCAGGCCCCCAGGCCCTGCCGGTCCAGGAGGAGAGTAAGCTGCTGGCGAGCTTCCTTGTAGGGCCCTGCCTAGAGTGGGAAGAAGGGGACAGGGTTAGGTGCTTGCCATGGTGCTGTGGGTGTACGGCTGGAGGGAAGGGACACTCACTTTGGCAGCCTCATAGGTCTTCAAAGCCAGAAGGTCAGGCTGCTCCAGAGCCCTGGCAACCTGACGGAAGGCTGCTAGAAAGGCTGCCTTACAGAGGCGGGAGGGAGGCCCAGGGCTGGTGCTGAGATGAAGGAAAGACACTCAGAAAGAAGGTACAGAGGGCCAATGCCTCCACCACCCACCATCAATCTACCCACCACCACCACCACCAATCTACCCAGTGATAGTGTTACTGGGAAGGGTGGGGACGGGGTCCTCTACCCTGAACTCTCCTGGGCCCAGCCCCCTGGGGCCCTCCTCACTCAGTCTTCACGTGCCCGGTGGCCACATCCACAACTTCAATGTCAGGGTCTCCCAGGCTCCAGTTTAGGCTCAGGTCATGGCAACTGCTGGGGGTGGAGTCTGAGGGGGCCACCAGGGGCCCAGTAAACAGGTGCAAGGTGGTGCGAACATAGGGACATGGCAGACATGGCCCCAAGACGCTGTCTAGTCTAGGTCGGGAATGGATGGCCCTGTTCAGAGTTGGGGGATCATGGCAGGGGTCAGCTGTGAAACAGAAGACATAGGACCTGAGTCACCACATCCTCCATGCCACCTAGAGCCCATTCTCTGCCCTGGCACCCTTTGAGCCTCACCCAGGACAAGGCTAGTGGCATAGAGCGGTGGCAGGAAGTGGGCCAGCAGGGCACCACCCAGTCCCAACACAGTCCAGCGTGCCAGCTTGTCACTGGCTGAGAGGCAGCCCACGTGGGTATCACGGAGTGCAGGTGCCACATAGGACACAGGCTTCAGCTGTCCACACACGTGGGCCTGAAGGCGGAAGGATGGGCTGTGCAAGGCACGGTCTTCTGAGGCCAGTGGAAGGCTGTAGAAGTAGGTGGGGAACAGGAGCCCAGGGTCAGGGCCTTCAGCAGCTCCTGGTCCCCCACATGAAACCAAAGGACTCCCAGACTGTGCCACGTACTAGACATCTTGGGCTGCTCCCTTGGGGGTATTGCTCACATACAGGTGCAGGAAGATCCCAGGCTTGAGGGCGAAGGGGGGCCCAGGCCCAGGCTGGAGTGCCAGCACTGACCGCTCCTTGCCCTTGGGACCACCCTGCATGACCAGCAGGAGCTGACGAAAGAAGAACCTGGGAGTGACAGCAGACGGGGCTGGGGTTGTGGTCGCACACAGCCTGCAGCAAAGCCCGACAGCAGACGGTGCTGGGGTTGTGGTCGCACACAGCCTGCAGCAAAGCCCGACAGCAGACGGTGCTGGGGTTGTGGTTGCACACAGCCTGCAGCAAAGCCCGACAGCAGACGGGGCTGGGGTTGTGGTTGCACACAGCCTGCAGCAAAGCCCGACAGCAGACGGGGCTGGGGTTGTGGTCGCACACAGCCTGCAACAAAGCCCCCCTGCCTACCCCTCACCTCAGCAGGGCCCTGCGGGCAATGATCAGACCATGGCAGTCATGGAGCTGGCGGCCTGAGAACTCCAGCCATCCGGGACAGCTGCCGCCGCCTGTGCCCACTGCTACTAGCTCATAGGTCTCCTTGGAGTGGCCAATGATGCCCTGGACCTCTATGCAAGAAGAGGCAGAGAAGACTCAGGCTAGGGGCCTGAGGGAGCCTGCAGAGCTGGGGTGAGGAAAGGGCAATCCCTACCCCTCTCCAGGATGACTGCGGCCACTGTCCCCTTACAGGCCCGGTATGGCGAGCTCTCGTTCAGCAGGCGGTCCAAGCCAGCACTGACCACGGCTGCACAGCGCTGCTCGTGAGTCAGGATATTCTCTGCACAAGGATGAGAGGACAGCACAGGACCCACAGGCCATGCTTTCCTTCCCCATCTCCTCCCCTCACCCCACAAGCAGATACCAGGGTTTGGGTGAGAGCCTACCTACCTATACTCAGGGAGGTGAGCAGAGGCTGGTGGGGGGTTTCAGGGGGCTCTGAAATAGACAAGAGGATCCAGTTGTCATGGTTACTGGATCTCTTCATCCTCTGTGAAACCAAGGAGTGGAGGAAGCGAAGTTTCCACCTTCCAGACACAGAATTCATGAAGAGCTGCTCTCATGGGTCCTGGCTCCAGTGGGGGATGTTAGAGCAGAAGAAGGTGGCATGCGGCCTCACACACACACACAAAAAAACCACAAACAGATACATACAGACACATACACATCTATATCTACATACAGATACACACATACACACACAAACAGATACATACACAGACACATACACATCTACATTGCATATAGATACACACATACACACACAACATACTCTTATAGAGATAGGCAAACACTCATATACAGAGGCATTTACATACACATACACACCCATGCAGAGATAAATGTACACACATATGGAAACACATAAAACATGTACAGACATATACATATACACATGCTTATACATGTGTGCACACACATGTGCATATGAAGACATGCATGTACATGAATACATATAGGTGCACACACATGCACAGATGTAGGCACCCATGCATGCATACACAGTCATACATATACAGCACAAACATACACATATAGGTATGAACAAATATACATGCAAACAAATATATGCGTGCACAAATACATCCATCCACAACAAATATATACACATGCATACACATACATACATTCAGGCATGCACACGTACATATCTATACACACTCGTGTGCGCACGCACACACACACACACACACACACACACACTAGCCTGTCCAGGTTGGGATCTGCCTACCTGGGCTTCCAAGAAGCTTCTGGATGTAGTGCAGGGCAGAGAGGGCTGCCTGCTGCTTGGCCTCCGTCTGGCTTCTTCCCGTACCCGCAGGACACACCAGCCCATCCAGTTCAGCACACACAGAGAAGGAGGAGTCTGGACCTGGGAAAGGAAGGTGTGAGGAAGGAGGGCTCCTGCCCTCAGCTACAGCCTGGACTTTTTCTGGAAAGGAGTGGGACCCTAGGCCCCTCCTCTCACCTGCTGCACTCCCCACCTTTGTCACTTGGGTTTCTCCAGACAAGACAAAACCCAGCATAACAAAAAGGCCCTAACCCTAGCTGTGCCTCTCCATGCTGCACTCACAGCTGGCTCTCAATGAGCCCCCCTGGAACTTGAATGAATGACTTGGTTGCTGGGAATCAGAGAAAAGGCAGGCAGCTTGTAGGAGGTGGGGCAGAGCCCAGGAGGAAGGTCCCTGAGCAATGGAACAGCTTTCTGCCTCCAGGGACCCTCAGCCTGAAAGATCTTTCCAGCAGCAGCATCTCAGGTATAACACAGAAGAGACAGGAGAAAATTCTAGAACTGGGCCACCTGGTCAAAAGGTAGAAATGTAGTTTGGTTCCTGGCAGGTACTTGCTACTAATTACTTCTCCTGACTACAGGGTATCAAAATCAGCAAGTGTGGAGCCTTAGAAGCCCAACCCACATAGCTGTGCAGCAGTGACAGAAACTACCAAGGTTGTGGGTAGATGCTAAAGCCACTGGTGTCAGTGCTGAGGGGATGGGATAACCACACAACCTCCAAAACAGCTGGCAAAGCCTCCCTAGGCAAACCCTTCTGGGGAGCACCACACATCCCTTGGCAGGAGGTTCTGAAGAGGGTATGCCATCAGTCTGACCACACCCAGCCTGAGCTCAGTGCTAAGAATGCACCACGCACTCTGGAAGGGCAGTGTGCAAGATGACCGGCCTGTGCTCTTCAAGGCTGCACATGTCAAATCAAGGTGGGAGAACAGTCGTGGGTGAACAGAGGTGAGGGAAGACAGCCCAGCATGGAAGGGCAGGGCCAGAATCCCAGGTACTGGAGAAGCTGGGGCAAGGAGCATCATGAGTTCTGAGGGAGCCTGGTCTACACGATGGGACCCTGGTCCTCAAAATAAGTGTGACAGGTGACTATAATGTCATGCTGGGGTGGTGGACAACAGTCACCAGAAAGAGCATTAGGACAAACTGACAACATGTAGCTGTGACTGGTGAAGGGACAAGGGCTAAGCTCCTAGGCTTGGTCCCTGTACTGTAGGCATGGGACAGGTGCCCTTGTTCTTAAGAAAATACACAAGGCTAGCTGGGCCTGCTGGGGCAGGCCTGTCATCACAGCTGAGGCAGGCAGGAGGACTGAAAGTCCAAGGCCTGCTTGGGCTACAGACTGGATTCAAGGCCAGAATGGGCAATTTAGTGAGACTCTATTTAAAATAGAGAGTAAAAAGAGGAGCTGGGCATGGTGGCGCACACCTTTAATCCTAGCACTCGGGAGGCAGAGGCAGGCGGATCTTTGTGAGTTCAAGGCCAGCCTGGTCTACAGAGTGAGTTCCAGGACAGCTGGGGCTACAGGGAGACCCTGTCTGGAAAAGACAAAAAAAAAAAAAGAGTAAAAAGAGAGCCAGAAACGTAGCTCAGTGATAGAGTGCTTGCCTAGCAAACATGACGTGCTGGTTTTGATCTCCAGTATGAAAATAAAGAGAGCAACAAAATGACATATTAAGGTGCACATTTTTTTTATGTGTATGAGTGTACTGTCTGCATATAGGTTGGTGCACCTATGTCATGCAATGCCACGGAGGTCAGAAGAGGGCATCGGATTCCCCTGGAACTGGAGTTAAAGACAGTTCTTAGCTGCCATGTGGGTGTTGGGAATCAAACCCGGGTCCTCTGCAAGAGCAGTTGGTGCTCTTATCCGCTGAGCCATTCTCTCCAGCCCTAAGGTGCACATTAAAGCCCTGCCTTGGGAGGCTGGAGAGATGGTTCAGCGGTTAAGAGAACGGGCTGTTTTTGCAGAGGACCCAGGTTTGAATCCCAGCCCCCAGATGGTGGCTAACAACTGTCTGTAACACTTATTCCAAGGGGATCCAACACTCTCTTCTGTCCTCTCCAGGCACTGCATGACACAGGTGCACTTACAGGCATAATACTCAAGACACATAAAAAAGAAAACAAAAGCCAAAACCAAACCAAACAGCCCCAACTCTGCCTTGGGGTGCAGCAGAGGTTGAAGTACACATGGTTCTGTCTCTCTTGTGACACTGTCCTTACAGAGTTGTGTGTAACCCTGTCTTTATGTCTGTCTCCAACACAGGCAGGTGACTGTCTGCAACTGGCCCTTTGCCCACAAGGCTGATGATGATCCTTGGTCAGCGTTCTGCCATCTTGTTCCAAGCTGTTCCCCCTGCTCCCTGGATGGTTTTACCTGGAGTCCCCAGGTCATCATGTACAGCTCACCATCCTGACCTCCCTGCACATCATCTTGCCTACTGGAAGGTTTTACCTGGAGTCCCCAGGTCATCATGTACAGCTCACCATCCTGACCTCCCTGCACATCATCTTGCCTACTGGAAGGTTTTACCTGGAGGTCCCCAGGTCACCATTGTTAGGTTGGGGTTCAGATACCTCTTCATCTCACGGGCCTCTTACCTCCCAGCACACCTGCCCCAACCTCACCTGCAGTCTGGTCCTCCAAAAAGGTCAAAGAGACTCCTAGCTTGGCCACGCACTGGGTGAGCAAGGCCACGGCCTGGACCGGTGGCGGGTCCCTGGGCAGATTGCTCAGCTCGCCAACAGCCATTGGGAAGTACCCTGCACGCAGCATCGGGCCTCTCTGGGCTTTGCAGACCTCCCCGGGGTCTTGCAGCACCTTCGCTGCCCTGGGCTGCCCGACCCCGGGGACTCCATCCCCAGCCTCTGGGGCCTGGGGACGCACATCCCCCACCCTGTTCTCCGCTCTTCGGGGCTTCTCCAAGGGCCCCCAGGCTTTCTGGCCCGCCGAGGGCCTCCAGGGCCCAGGGCTGATCTGCAGCGAGGCCGCCAGCCGAGGCTTCCTGCGGCCGCCCTCGTCCGCGCTAGACCGCGAAGCCATGGCGCGACCAAATCTCGCGCCGGCCGAGCCTTTTTACACGCAGCGGGTGTCGTGCGCTGAGCACGTTACAGTGAGCGAGGCTCGAGCCCAGTCCCCACCTGGTGTTGGCCAATGAGAGCCTGCAGCGCTGTGATGGATGCTGCAACTGGCCAATGGTCAGGCCGGTATTCCAGCCACAGAAAGCGGGATTTGCGTTCCACCCCTCAGCGTGCAAGAGGATGCCTTTTGGATGGCTAGGTTACCCCAAAAACCTCTTGGGCCTGGGGGTGTGGAAGGCAGGTTACCCAAAAAAACTCTTGGTCCTGGGGTGTGGAAGGCTGAAGGTCCAACCCAGACCACACTTTATCTCAGCCTAGTACCCTGACTCTGGGTCCTTATCCCTTGTCCTTAGAAGCATCCCCGCACAACCGTTAGTGTTCTTTTTATGCGTATGAGTGTACTGTCTGCATGTAAGTGTACTGTGTCTTGCAATGCCTGCTTAAGTCTGAAGAGGGCTTTGGATCCCCTGGAACTGGAGTTACATAGGGTTGTTAGTGGCCACGTCGGTGCTGAGAATGGAACCCTGGTCCTCTGCAAGAGCAGCCAGTGCTCTTAACCACTGAGCCATCTCTCCAGCCTCAAGATGTGGGCTCTTTGAAGTTGAGGGGATGAGGCTGATGAGGTGGGTTATTGTGTAAAAGCCTTTTGTTTGCCAAGAATGAATTCAGTCCCCAGAATTCACAGTGAATGGAAAGAATCAACTCCCTCATTGGCTGACCTCTGCATACACATCTACCTCATACAAATAAAAGCAATTAAAATTTTTTTAACATTTTTTTTCCTAGTGGAAAAAAATAAGAGGAAGGCAAGGGTAGGGACAATTCACATAAAGTCTGCTGTGGAAGGAGGTGCCCTAGGTTTATAACTCTGTAAATGGTGTGCTGTGCACCTCAGTCCTGTGCATTTGATTGAATGTTGAGTGTATGTTACTAGTTCACACTGTAGCTCATGCAGAGGAAGCAAGGAAAACATGGAATGAGCCTCCCAGAGCAGAAACAGCTGATGTGGAATACTGGAGTGGTAGGCAAAATAATGGTCCCCCAAGATCTCCACACCCATGTCCCCAGAGCCTGAGTGTGTGGTGACATTTGACAAAGGGGAATCAGGCTTCTAATCAGTCCTGAAAAGTCTGGAAAACGTAAGACAGTAGTCAGCCCCAAGAAGGGCCTGCTCACTCCTTGATTTAGCCCCTGTGAGTCTGGTTTTCTGACCTCTAGAACTGTAAGAAATTATATTGTCTTAGGTTTGTGGTAACTTGTTAAGAGCCATGATGGAAAACTGATTTAAAGAACCTTTGGGGCTGCAGAGATGGCTCAGTAGTTAGAGCACTGACTGCTCTTGCAGAGGACCGGGGTTCCATTCCCAGCACCCACATGGCAGATAATAACCATCTGTAACTCCAGTTCTAGGGGATCCAACACCTTCTTCTGACCTCAGGGGGCACTGCATGACATGTGCACTTACATACATACAGTATGTTCATACACATAAAATAAAAATAATAACAGCACTTGGGAGGCAGAGGCCAGCAAATCTCTATGAGTTCAAGGCCAGCCTGGTCTACATAGTGAGTTCCAGGCCAGCTGGGGCTACAGGGAGACCAAAAAAATAATAATAGTAATAATAATAAATATTCTTTTTGGCATTTTTGAGACAGGGTTGAAAAATACATCCTTGAATGACCTCGTTGGCAAAGCCAGTGGGAGGACAAACAAACCAGTCTGTCAGGCCAGACTCATGTCCTATCAAGAGCAATCTGACTTCATCTTTCAATTTAAGTAAATGTACTGGTATTGTCCAAGGAGAGCCACCTCATCCATTTCCTCTTTCAGTGACAGTGTTTAAGGAGCCATCTTTGGGATCCTGCCAGACCAAAGACATCCTACCTTGCCAAGGGACTTCTGGATTCTATTTCTAAAGTAGAGAAAAATGGGGCAACACAGCTGACACATGTTATTTTCTTACCTCTTTTAAGAAAACTTTTATGAAATTATAGCATGCTCACAGGACAGGGTACAGACCAGAGAACATTTGCCCAGCATACCCTGTGTTGTGGAACACAGTTCTCTGGACAGGATGTTGAAAGGCTTTTTCCCCGATGCAAAACAGGCCAGATCAAACCAGATTAACAAAGTATAAACAGAGGTTTATTAGGACGCGCTCTCGGTTGTGTCTACTGGTCTCAGAGAGGGAGGCCAGGGGAGTCGCACACTTGGGCTGGGGATGAGGGCTTTTATAAGTTCTGGGGAGAGGAAGATGAGGTAATGATGGTGAGACAAAGCATGTACTTGTAAGGCCAAACCTGGTGCAGTGGGAGGGGACAAAGTGGGTCTTTAGTGTTTGTCATGAAGCTGGAATATAACCATATATGGTCTTAGGCTGGGCTCTCATCAGGAAGGGAAGTTGCATCAGCTGCCTGAGATGAGGTAGGCTTTTGACTGGAAGAGAAGGGTGGTAGGTGCCATCTAGATCTCCAAGCCCAGGCCTGCCTAACAGATGTGACCATTGCTAACTTGAAATCATAGCAGCCTTGAGTACCCACATGTGACTGTCTAGGTTGGGCCTGTTAATGTCCCTCATAGAAGGAGGCTGTGAGGAGGGTAGTCAGGCCCTCACCTGAGATTCCAGCCCCCACCCCAAATGCACATAATCCTGCCCAGCTGCGCACAGTCACAGCGGGAGCTGGAGTGTACGAAGGATGTAAATGAAGGTGGGCAGCCCTCTACCTATGCTCCCCATGCTGGATCAAGGCTTCTTGGTGGTACAGCTGTTTCAGGATTTCCCACCCTCCTAAAAGTAGCCCCAAGAAACTTGTTGGTTCACCAAGCAGGACTCAGATGGAATAATTTCTTTGGGTTGTCATTGCCTTCTCTGATATGAAAATGTATGCATTCCCCAAGGAAAGTAACTCAGAGCCATGTGACCAACACTCGGATGGAGAAGCAGAGTCTGGCCATTCCCCCGGTCCCCTCCACACCCTTGAACCCTTATTTCTTAGTGATCTGCTTTCCTTAGTCTTATGGGATCTCCTTCGGGAGAGCTGCTGTCTCTGAGCACCCTCTTCTAGGGAAGCCTCCAGGAGGAAGCACAGTGACTGGGAAAGGGAAGATGATGGTGGAAAAAGACCATTCTACCTTCCGGATTCCAAGCAGCTTCCAGACACCAACTGTTCAGACAGAGGCTGAGAGTCTGCAAATTGATTTTTGTTATCATTGTGGTTGTTGAGACAGCCTCATGTACCCAAGCTAGGCTCAAACTTTCTATGTAGCCAAGAATGACCTTGAACTTCTGAGCTTCCTGCCTCCATCTCCTGAGTGCTGGGATTACATGTTTGGGTGACCACACCACGGTTTATCTGGTGCTACAGTGAGAACTTGGGCCTTTTGCAAGCTAAGTGTGCACTGTACCAACAAAGCTACCTTCCCATTTCCCCTGCAACTGGGTCTCACAGTGTGGGCTCTGGGCCAGGGGTAGCAGCCTCACTTGGTAACAAATGATCAGACCTCATCCTAGGCCTAAATCAGAAGCTAGAGTGGGCCCAGAAAACCATTTTAACCCTCCTTCAGGTGACTGGTGCAACCCTAAACTAGCCAGCTACAGGGCTTGGATAATGAGATTTCTGACTGGATAGAGCTGCAAAAGCCACAAGTAGGCATCACCTAGGTACTCAGAGGGTGCTGACACAAGTACACCTCTCATCTCAGAGGGAATAAGGGATAGTTTATTCTACAACCAAATATGACTTACCATGGTCCCCCAAACCTGAGGCATGTTCCAGTGTGGAAGCAATTTTATGACATTTTTATGGTTATAGAACAAAAGTCATAGATCCAAGCATTTTTTCAAATACATTGCAGGGAACATCATGTAGGCAGGTGACAGTGAAGCTGGGGAATAGGTCTCAGATGCTGATGACATTTTTAGCTTTGTGTATGTGGGAGCTAGGGGTTGACTGAGTATGATGCATTCCCCCCTCCCAATTTTTTTGCCTTTTTGAGACAGGGTCTCCCTGCAGCCCCAGCTGTCCTGGAACTCTCTATGTAGACCAGGCTGGCCTTGAACTCACAGAGATCCACCTGCCTCTGCCTCCTGAGTGTTGGCATTAAAGGCATGCACCACCACACCCAGCCCCCCCCCCAATTTTACATCTGTCTCAGTGATGTTAAGTCAGACACAAAGGTGCACAGGAAATGGTTACTATGGGAAATGATAGCCCACCATAATTTGGCTCTGGACTGTGGCATTACAGTGTTCCACAATCTCTCGGCTCTAATCAACCAGCCTTGTGGCATCTTTGACACAGATGTGGCTTTTTCTGGGTACTTCAGTTCACAGAAGCAACTTAGAGGCTGTACCCCAGAATTGCTGCATCCGAGATGGAGCTTGAATATGCCCTGTCCAAGCCTAGAGGTGCTCAATGGGGTTTGAGAATCATTGCCTAAAGGGAGACCCTGTCTCAAAAATACCAAAAAAAATTTATCTTTATTTTTTGTGTATTGCCTGCATGTGTGTAAATGCACCCATCTTGTGCAGTGCCCACAGAGATCAGAAGAGGGTGTCAGATCCCCTGGAACTGGAGTTCCAGGTGGTCCTTAGCTGCCATGTGAGTGCTGGGAATTGTACCCAGGCCCATTGCAAAAGCAGTCAGTGCTCTTAACCACTGAGCCATCTCTCTAGCCCCATGCTTATTTTTTTAATTTATTTTTATTTTATGCATATGAGTATTTTGTCTGCATGTACGTCATATACATGCCTGGTGCCCAGGGAGAAGGCCAGAAGAAGGTGTTGGAGCCCTTGGGACTGGAGTTATAGACAGTGGTGGGCAACCTTGTGGGTGCTGGGAACTAAACCCAGGTCCTCTGCAAGAGCAGCAAGTGCTCACAACCACTGAGTCACTCATCTCTCCAATCCTTTTATGTTAGTTTTTATTTTTTTATGTGTATGACCCTGAGTGTATGCAAGTGGACCATGTGCATGCAGGAGCCAGAGGAGATCATTAGAGGGCATTAGATCCCCTGAACATGGATTTATGGGCAGTTGTGAGCCACCAGGTGGGTAGTGGGAACCAAACTCCCCAGCCTCAAATGAAGATTTATCTTTTCTTTTCTCTCTCTCTCTCTCTCTTTCTCTCTCTCAGGGTATCACTTTGTTTCTTGGTTTTGTGCTGGGGGGTAGGGAGTTGTCTTTTTTTTTTAATTTTTTTTTATTAATTTTATTTATTTCTGTATGTGTATGAATGTACTGTCTGCATGCAGGTTTGTGCACCCGTGTCGTGCAATGCCGCGGAGGTCAGAAGAGGGTCTCGGATTCCCCTGGAACTGGAGTTCTCCTGGAATTGGAGTTTCAGACGGGTCTCGGCCGCCATGTGGGTGCTGGGGATCGAACCCAGGTCCTCTGTAAGAGCGGTCGGCGCTCTTAACCGCTAGGCCATCTCTCCAGCCCCGGGAGTTGTCTTTTTTTAGGGTCTCCCTGTAGCCCCAGCTGGCCTGGAACTCACTATGTAGACCAGGCTGGACTCCATCTCAGAGATCAGCCTGCCTCTGCCTCCTGAGTGCTGGGATTAAAGGCCTGTGCCACCACGCCCAACCCCAAGTGGGATTCCTAGGATTTAGGGGCAATATAGTATGTGATTCATCGGAGATGCTTCGCGCTTGGTGAGTGAATCTAAGCCTCAAGATCTGCTGGGAGACAGGAAGTTGGTGAAGCACAGGTAGGAAACTCTCCGGAACACGCACTACCGTTCCCCGTCTGCCCGGCAGGTGACGCTCGAAGACGCTGGGCAACAGGACTGAGGGCGGGACTTCCGATCTCCTGGGAGAACTTCCGGTTCTGTCCGGAAAACCGGTTAGGGGCTTGGCTGGACCTGTTGCTCTTCCAGACATGCGAGCAGGGGTTTCTCTCTGCGTCTCAGTCGTGGCGGGAAGCTCGGGTGAGACTGTGACGGCTCCCACATCCTGAACGCGCCGCCGAGCCAGCCCCGTGGTGCGCGCGCTTTGCTGGGGATGCTCTGAGCACGAGGAGGGGCTGGGGGAGGTGGAGACGCGCTGCACAGAGCCGGGGAGGTCTGGGACCCTCGGCTTCTGGGCTGACTGCAGGCCAGGTCGGCCCTGGCCGTGTGCATCACCGGGCAACGGGGCTGAACGCCCCTTTGCGTGGAGCCTACCGGAGCAGTTTTGATCCAACAGCTACTGCTGGACACTCCCAGTGATCACTGGTAGCCGCGGGGAGGGCGGGGCTGGCCCGATGCGGGAGACTTGCCTGGACGCGAAGCTGGAGGGTGCTTAGAGAACTGCTGGGAGAAGGGGACTGTGCTTGGACTCTTTCCAAGTGGAGAATGAGCAGAGGCCCTGGTGGGAAGGTGCTTGGAGATTGAAGATGCTCTAAAGGAGGTCAATGTGGTTGGACTGGGCACCAGAGATGAACTGACATCTGTTTCTTTGTGTTTTCCAGTTTGTCTGGAGTGCAGCCACCCCCTGGAGACATGTGTACCCCTTAACCGTCGTGCCGCCTGTTAGGAAATGGATGGCAACATCCAGGGGACTCAGGAGTTGATCACATACAGGAAACTCACAGTCTAGTGCAGGAGGTAAGAGCTCGGATGCTGGACTGTCACCCACTGACAGTCATCACTGGGACAGGCATGGGCTTAGTTGGGACAAGTGCTGGGCCTTATGTCCGCACCTAGGCTAAGTCCTGCAGAGGGCATGCGGGCTAAAGCTTGCTTCTGGTTGCATGGGAGCGAGTGGTTAGGAGATCCAGCTCCTAGTGCAGAGAGGTGACAACAGGACCAGGTCTCCCCTCTAGCAGCAACAGTTGCTGCATATGCTAGGCAAGTTACCTCTAACCCATCCTCAGTTTTTCAAACTCCAAAATCAGGGCTTTTCATGCTGTGTCCTGCACGTTGGTGTTCAGCAGATGGTGGTCTTGTTGCCACTGCAATTGTTTCTTTGTTTGTTCGTTTGTTTTGGTCTTTTTGAGACAGGGTCTCCCTGCAGCCCCAGCTGTCCTGGAACTCTCTGTATAGACCAGGCTGGCCTTGAACTCCCAGAAATCCGGCTGCCTCTGCCTCCCGAGTGCTGGGATTAAAGGTGTATCACCACGCCCAGCTGGCACTGCAATTGTTTTTAATTTTTATTTATTTATTATTATTATTGGTCTTTTCGAGATAGGCTCTCCCTGTAGCCCCAGCTGTCTTGGAATTAGCTCTGTAGACCAGGCTGGTCTTGAACTTGCAAAGATCTGCCTGCCTCTGCCTCCCAAGTGCTGGGATTAAAGGTGTGCGCCACCATGTCCGGCTTATTATTTTTTATGTGTACTGTCTGCATGTAGGTTGATGTACCGTGTTGTGCAATGCTTCAGAGGTTAGAAGAGGGCATCGGATTCCCCTGGAATTGGAGTTAAAGATGGTTCTCAGCCGCCATGTGGGTGCTGGGAATCGAACCCGGGTCCTCTGTAAGAGCAGTTGGCACTCTTAACCACTGAGCCATATCTCCAGCCCTGCCACTGCAATTTTTAAAAAATATTTTTATTTTATGTGTATGAGTGTATTACCTGCATGTATGTAAGTGCACCCATGTCCTGCAATGCCCACAGAAAGAGCATCAGATCCCCTGAAACTGGAGTTAACTGCCATGTGGGTGCTGGGACTTCAACCCAGATCTTCTGCAAGAGCAGTCATTGCTCTTAACTGCTGAGCTGTCTCTCCAGCCCCACCAGTGTAAATTTTAAAACTGAAGGGTGGCACTTGGAAAGTACTCTGTCTCAAAATACATACACACACATATACATATACATATACATATACAGATACAGATACATATACGGGTATGTGTATGGAATGATGGATACTTAATGCTTCTAGAGGAGCTTTGTGTTCTCAATGCTCTTTGGCTTAAACTTATATTCAGTCCATAGTCATTTTCTGAGTATCCTGTGCTTGATTGTAAGAAGTCAGAAACTGCTGGGCGTAGTGGCGCACACCTTTAATCCTTGCACTTAGGAGGCAGAGGCAGGTGGATCACTGTGAGTTCAAGGCCAGCCTGGTCTACATAGTGAGCTCCAGGCCAGCTGGGACTAAAGGAAGACCCTGTCTCAAAAAGACCAAGAAAAAAAAAAGTCAGAAACAGCATACTGTCTCTGTCAGAATGACAGCGCCTAGTTTCCCATCCCAGTCACACGTGGCTAGGAAGCTCAGCCCTCACCAGCTTTCTCCTTCCTCCTCTACTCTCTCCTTATTTATCCTGTGATTGCCTAGCTCTTCTGCATTTTTCCTGCCTTGGGACCTTTGCACTTGTGGTCATTCTCCCTAGGCCCTCTTCCCAGGCGTGTGCCGCTGTCTCCCTCATTAAGCTCCTTGGGTGTCATTAGGAAGCCTGCACCTACCCATCAGTATCCTGCAGTCATGACTGCCCAGTAGTCAGATCTCCCGGGGCCCTTGTTAACTTCTAGAGTTAGGCTGTGTGGACCTTTGGTTTTACTTTCTTCCTCATAGTGGACTCTCCTGAGGGCACTGAGCTCTCTAGGAACTTCTGGGCACTGCAGAGAGCCTTTGTGGCATTTGACACTTTCTTTCCAGGATGGACTTCCCCAGCCCCCTTCGTCCCTCCTTGTTTATGGCTGATCCCCTTGGCATGACTGATGGCCCTGACCTGTCCTTCATGTGTAGTTGGAGGGATGCGCTGACCCTCCCAGGGTCCCAGCCGAAGAACTGCAAGGTGAGGCTGGAAATGGGGCCCTCCTTTCAGTCCCCCGGCTAACATTCAACCCCCCCACCTTTGTGGCACACATGATCAGAAAATAGACCCCCTACAGGCCCAAGTGCCCAGCAGCCCCACCCTCAGAGACTGTTAGGACGGGTGAGCATGATCCAGTGGACAGGCCTACAGGTCAGTAACATGTTAGGACAGGTGAGCATGATCCAGTGGACAGGCCTACAGGTCAGTAACATGTTAGGACGGGTGAGCATGATCCAGTGGACGGGCCTACAGGTCAGTAACATGTTAGGACGGGTGAGCATGATCCAGTGGACGGGCCTACAGGTCAGTAACATGTTAGGACGGGTGAGCATGATCCAGTGGACGGGCCTACAGGTCAGTAACATGTTAGGACGGGTGAGCATGATCCAGTGGACGGGCCTACAGGTCAGTAACATGTTAGGACGGGTGAGCATGATCCAGTGGACGGGCCTACAGGTCAGTAACATGTTAGGACGGGTGAGCATGATCCAGTGGACGGGCCTACAGGTCAGTAACATGTTAGGACGGGTGAGCATGATCCAGTGGACGGGCCTACAGGTCAGTAACATGTTAGGACGGGTGAGCATGATCCAGTGGACGGGCCTACAGGTCAGTAACATGTTAGGACGGGTGAGCATGATCCAGTGGACGGGCCTACAGGTCAGTAACATGTTAGGACGGGTGAGCATGATCCAGTGGACGGGCCTACAGGTCAGTAACATGTTAGGACGGGTGAGCATGATCCAGTGGACGGGCCTACAGGTCAGTAACATGTTAGGACGGGTGAGCATGATCCAGTGGACGGGCCTACAGGTCAGTAACATGTTAGGACGGGTGAGCATGACCCAGTGGACGGGCCTACAGGTCAGTAACGTGTTAGGACGGGTGAGCATGATCCAGTGGATGGGCCTACAGGTCAGTAACATGTTAGGATGGGTGAGCATGATCCAGTGGATGGGCCTACAGGTCAGTAACATGTTAGGACGGGTGAGCATGATCCAGTGGACAGCCTACAGGTCAGTAACGTGTTAGGACGGGTGAGCATGATCCAGTGGACAGCCTACAGGTCAGTAACGTGTTAGGACGGGTGAGCATGATCCAGTGGACAGGCCTACAGGTCAGTAACATGTTAGGATGGGTGAGCATGATCCAGTGGACAGGCCTACAGGTCAGTAACTTGTTAGGATGGGTGAGCATGATCCAGTGGACGGGCCTACAGGTCAGTGACATGTAGCATGGCTCTGCTGGGGCACAGAAAGGCGGGGAAAGAAGACAGGTCTCCCTGGACTCCTACTGGCACTTAGGAGGGAGAGGTATGTACGTCCATCTTGGTGCCAGGTGGAGCTGATGAGCACAGGTGAGCAGGCAGGGACAGGGGTCAAGGGTGGTCCTCAGCACAGGGAGCTCTTGGTGCCTGCTGGGATCCTCAGCAGCCTACAGAACAGAACTCCCTGAGAAAATGAGAGCCCAGGGGTCCAGTCAGCCAGTGGAGTGGATGCTGCCCTCCTCGAACGCCAGTGGGGGTGGAGGTCAGAAATGTAGGCTCTGGGGGTGGAGGTCAGAAATGCAGGCTCTGGGGGTGGAGGTCAGAAATGCAGGCTCTGGGGGTGGAGGTCAGAAATGCAGGCTCTGGAGGTGGAGGTCAGAAATGCAGGCTCTGGGGGTGGAGGTCAGAAATGCAGGCTCTGGGGGTGGAGGTCAGAAATGCAGGCTCTGGAGGTGGAGGTCAGTAATGCAGGCTCTGGAGGTGCTGCCTGTGTTCAAGTCCCAACCTTCTCTTTACTGGCTCTGTCACATGAGGAAGTGTCAGCAGCCCATGCCTCAGTTTCCTCATCAGCCAAGTGAGGAATGTCTGAGTCAGCCAAAATCCTGGGCTGGGCATTCCCAGTGCCTGCCGGGAAGTGTGCTCACTGTCTTGTTACCATTGGTACCGTTCCTCCAGGGTGAGGCACTGCCCTGGACCAGGGACCTGCTGTGGGAGCCGACAACACCAGGACCCCTCCCCCTGCTGCCTCCCAGTCCAGGTAAGATTCTTCTCTGAGCACTCCAGAGCTGTACCTCTAGTCACCCTCTTCCTTCTGTGCTGTCGCAGGCTCTCCTCTGACCTTTCTCTCTCCTCAGATCCTTGGGACCCTGGCGTGACTGCTCGGGATCTCCTTTTCAGAGGAGGTTACCACTACCGGCGCCAGCCCCAGGTTGTGCTGGATGTGACTGAGCAGGTAAATAGTCCTGGGCCTGGGCTCTGCCACATAGCCTGTGCTGTGCTGTGCTGTGCTGTGCTGCGCTGCGCTGTGCTGTGCTGTGCTGTCTGTGCTGCGCTGCGCTGCGCTGCGGTGACTGACACCACCTGTACCCTCAGCTCAGCCGTTTCCTGTGGGATCACGGGGACATAGCCTTTGCACCCCTGGGGAAGCTGATGCTGGAGAACTTCAGACTGGAAGGAAACCGGGTGAGTGAGTGCCACTGGCTGGTTAAATGGACCCCACCTCACCAAGGAATCCCAGGACTGTGAACCTGACAAGACCTTTCCTTGCAGAACTATTCAAAGAAGATGACAGTGGTCAGTGCAAAGAAGTTGCTGCAGGACCTCAGTGGATACCAGCCCTGGGGGCAAGTGGCCAGTGAGAAAGCAAGCATGGGGTGGCTAGGTCTGGCTACTGGGGTGTGGCACACCGTCCAGGTTTCCACTGCAGTGGTTCCACAGCCCCACACGGCACAAACCATGCCTTCTCAAACACCCAGCCTCAACTAGTGTAAGGGAAAAGTGGATTTCAGGCACAGCTGCATTCAGCTGCCCAAGCAATGCTGATAGGGTTCTTCCGCTGATTTCAGGTAGCAGGATGGTTTCTCAAAATACCACAAAGTCAGAAAGCACTTTGGTTGGCCTGGCAGGGGCCTCGTCACCATATAAGCCATTCAGTGGGTAGCTGGTGTCATCTCCTACATTTGGGGCCCAGAAGTGTGATGCATTCTAAATAGCTAAGAAGCAGGGGCTTTGCTCATGCTTCATCACCCCAGTGTGATCCTCTGCTGCCCTGTCTCCAGGTGCCCCTGGGCTTTCCTCAGCCACCGGCTACGCCGCTTCTCCATCCTTGGGGACCCCGTCCTGAGCAGGTCAGTGTCGTTGCTCCTGGGTAGGCTGCTGCATGAGGAGCTGGCTGCGCGGTGGGAGCAGCTGCTGCTGGATGAGGCCTTTACAGGGGGTGCCTTGGCCTGGCTGCCTGGCAGTACTGCACGGGCTGGACAGCTGGTCTACCCTAGTGGAGGTGCCCTGGATAGGCTGTGTATCCTTTCTTACTGGGATCTTGGCAGGCCATACACAGTGTGGTCTGGGGGAAACGTGAAATGGTGTCTAGAGCTCATCCTGATCCTTAGCCAGAACTCAGCTTTCCAGGAGGTCAGTCTGACATCAGGTGGTAACCCCCGGGTCCTTGGAGACCCTGGGCACATCCTGCTGCGGGGACCTGTACGGCAAGTGGTGACCAGCACCGTCCAGGGAGAAAGTAAGAGCCCTCCTTTCCCTCCCTTTCCCTGCCCAAGTGACCCCCCAATTCAACCCCTCCACCCCCAAACCAGACCTGTCATTCCCAGCTCTGCTGGCTGTGCGCTCTGACTACCGCTGTGCAGTGTGGAAGGTTGGTAAGCAGGGGCCACCGGAGCCCCTGCAGGTGCTGCAAGCTGAGAAGGGGGCCACTGGGATCAGCCTCAGGTGAGGGGCGTGGGCTGCCCATCAAGGACGAGGGTGTGGGAGAAGGGCTGAGTGGCTTGATCCATCATGCAAGTGCTCTCTATCCCTCAGCCCTCACCTGCCAGGGGAACTGGCTATCTGCAGCCGTTCTGGAGCCGTGTGTCTATGGACCCCCCAAGATGGGTAACTCCCCTTCACCCTAAAATTCTCCACCAAAGCTATGGCCCTCCAACCCATGGTCAGAGCACCTCAGTCTTCCTTCCAGTCCAGCCCCTCAACACCCCCCTGCCCCTGGCCAGGCCCACGCCCATGGTTTGCCCTCCTCTTCAAGGCTGCAGCTAGTCTACAAGGACCCCGAGACACTCGCCTTCCGTGATCCTTCTCCCTGGCGATGGGCAGACTTCAGTGCCCACCCTCGCGTGCTGACTGTGGGTGATCGCACCAGAGTGAAAATGGTTGACACTCAGGTATGGTGGTGAGGCTGTGACCAGCAGAGGAGGCCGTGGTGGTAAGGCTGGCTCCTCAGCCTGGAGCTTCGGGACCTGACAGTGCTGTACTCCTCAGGGCCCTTGGGGCTGCGGGCTGCTGCTATTCCGAGCCAAGGCCTCATGCCAGAAGGGAGAACGTGTGCTGCTTGCCCAGTACCTGGGGCAGCAAGGCCCCGAGTGCCCACCTCTGCATCTCATCTGCACCCAGGTGACCAGTGGCTTCCTTGCCTCTGCCTCAGGCTTCACCAGAGCCTCTGCTAGCTGAGGCCACCTCAGGCCTGATGCACAGCTATGGGAACCAGCAGTGTAATAGACCCTACATGTGATGTCACTGGGAGGAGGCGGAGGTTGCCTGTGGGGATGGATGGGGGAAATGGGCTCTTGAGGCCTCTGTGCCTTTTCTGAGAACCCAGGATGGTGCTGCCTGCTTGGGAAACTCACATTCCAGGCTGCTCAGGCCAAGCTGAGAGGGGGTGAAGGCTGCTAACATTGTCCTCCTGTGGGCTCGGTGCCTCCTGAAGGCCCTGTGGCTTGGAGAGGCTTACCAGCCATGCCCTCCTCTCCCCTCTGCCTCAGTTCTCAGTCTATGTGGTGGATGAACGCCTCCCCCTGGTGCCAATGCTCAAGTGGGACCATGGCCTGTCCTCTGCACCCCTCCTGGCCCGCCTGCTGCCCCCAGCTGCTCCTGGCTGCCCAAGGCCCTTGCTGCTGGGGGGTCAGGGCGGGCAGCTTCAGCTGTTGTACATAGCAGGTCAGCCAGGTGGGCAGGTGAATAGTGGGGACGTGCCAGGGCTAAAGCTGGGGCTGGTGTACCTAGCTCTTTGTCCTTCCTACAGGAGCGGAGACTTCCATGCCCCGGCTGGCAGGCCCCCCGCAGTCTTTGCCCTCCATCACTGACTCCCTCTCCGCCTTTCCACTACTGGAACCCAAGAGCCAGCGGCAGCTGCAGGAACGCCTAGAGGCACCAGTTATAGGTGTGATGGGCGGGAGGGGCATGGGGGCGCTGGTGGTGGAGGGCCACACTGCCGGCCCTGCAGTAATCCTCATTCCTTGTGCAGGTCTGGCTGCTGCCCCACCCTGTGCCTCTGTTCCAGTGCTGTTGCTCTTCCAACTCTCTGCGGCTGGAGACGTCTTCTACCAGCAGCTCCAGCCAGCCTCCAGCCTTGGAGGACGACCACCCATCCACCCGGCAGAGTGCCCTGCACCCAGGGCAGCAGCAACCCCTGTGGACCAGGTGTTCACGCCCTCCTGGACTGCCAAGGCGAGTGCCCGCTGCAGCCGCTGGCTGGAGGCCCTGCTGCAGCTGCCCCCCACTCCCCCCGTGTGGGCTGCCCCCACCTTCTCCCACCGCCGTCTTCTAGGCACCATGGAGCTACAGAAATTCGAGGGGACTGTGTCACAGAGCCTCCGAGCAGCCATGGCCAGGGAGCAGCTCCTGCGGCCTGGGAATCTGGGCACAGTCCCCATGGCAGAGCCACCCCCTGCACCTGAGTGTGGCCAGCAGGACGAGCTAACAGAACGCTTGGCAGAAGCCTGGGAAGGCCAGGCAGCTGCCTGGTGGGAAAGGCGGCAAGGCCGGACTTTGGGGTCCCAGACACAGGCTAAGCGGCCCAAGCGCCGGACTCAGCTGTCCAGCACCTTCTCCTCTCTTACCAGCTACTTGGACCTCCCAAATGGCAATAGCCCCCCTTACAGCCTAGACCAAGGGACCTCTGAAGCCAGACATCAGCCCCCAGGCACTCCACCTTCCCAAGAGTCGACTCAGGAACCATGGGCCCGGGACTACATGGCCAAACTGCCACTCCAGAAAGACACTCCAGGCCCTGCGGCCACAGCACCCTCCCAGGCCTCCCAGCAGCAGACACCTGTCCCCTCTGGCTCCTGCCCTCCCAGGAAGAAGCCACGCATAGGCTTCTGAGAGTGTGGGGGCATACTTGAGAACAGCTGTGCCTTCCATCTGGGCTCAGCCAACAGGGAGACGCAAAAGCAGTCTGGAGCCAAGCTGAAGGACACAAAAGTGTCACTTGTGTTTTCTATATTCATCTGCAGGTTACTCAGGCCAGCTACATAGGCAATCTCAGGGTCACTCCTGGGACTCCAGGCAACAGTGTGGGCTGGAAAGCTGGATCTGTGTCAGCGTTAGGCTTCTAGCCTCACAGCAAACTGCTGGGGACTGAGGTGCCACAGGTGTGGGCAGCAGCTGCTGTTGTGGGTCTGTGTGAAGCAGCCTGCATCAGGTCTGGTGTCCGTAGCAGGACATGCTTTTGGCAGCTCTCAGCTTAGGAACTGAATAAACCTGTCAGCTGAATGGCGTCCCATGTGGCTTTCCAGGTCTAATGCACAAAGCCCCACTCCTGGGGAAACAGGCACGATACCACGGTTGAGGTTTGTGGGATTCCGATGTCAGGGCTGCCCAATTGCCAGCTCAGTAATCTACTAACCAGTGTGGGTGGTAAAGCTTATATTCTATATTAAAATCTGTATTGTGCTAACTAGGAACCGAAGTGGTGGGTACAAGTCATACAGAACAGGTATGCCTTCACTGCACCTGCCACAGCTGGGGCCCCCACGTGGCACACAGCAGTGATACACAGAAGGGATGTCCTGGGTCCACTTGGCCACCGCTAGGCTGCAGTAGTGTGGGCTTCCTTAGGTTCAGTCCAAGCCAAATTCAATGTCTTCCCGGCTAGCCCCAGTGCTGGGCTCCCCAGGACTCATCTCAGACTGTGTTTCCTTGTCAGCTCTGTCTCCTGGAATTCGAAGAAAAAGCTCAGTATTGAGGCTGAGGGCTGGTGCAGGGCTGCCATACAATTTCAGAAATAGCTTACTGTTGGGTAAAGGGAGGGGGAAGAATGCATTCCTACCCCACCAAGAGGGGTGCTCACATGAAACAGTGAACCCCCGCCTGCTCTTCTGCCTATAGCTCTGCAGACTGCTCTCTGCCAGGCTTGTCATTTTCTTGCCCCTGGTCCTTGCTGCAGCTGGGCTGCCCTCGCTGCCACCAGTGCTTTGTCCTTCCCAGCCCTGGTGTGGTGGACCCCCTCCTTCAGATCCCTGGCCTGGACAGGCCACAGAGGGAGAAAGCAGGGTTCTTAGCCCCAGACCATTTAGCCATAGAGCCCAGTGACATGGTGACATGACAGGGGCCCCATCAGCTCTCCCCCTCCCCTCTGCCAAACACACGGTCCAGTCAGAGTCCTCTGCAAAGTGCACTTCATGCACCCACTAAGCCTTACCTGGTGGAGCAGGTGGTGGGGGCTGGCTGTCCCCATCACTGGGCTGGGCAGGTGTAGGATCACTTGCACAAGTTGGGGGTGATTGGCTTGACCTATAGTCCTCAAGCTCTTGAATTAGGGGCCGAGGTGAGTCAGCAGGAGAGGTGGCGCTGACGTCTTGAGTTGAGGTCTCGGTGTCTGTCATTGCTGACTTGCAAATGTCTGCAAAAGCCACCTTAGCCAGCTCTGAGGGGCCCTTGGAGAGAGTGAATATGGTTGGCAGGGCACCTGTCGGGGTGGGCTCCAGCATGGGGAGGGGAGAGCCGTCCAGATCCAAATCGCTGTCCTCACTCAGGCTCGAGACAGTCTGAATCTTCCGAAAGCCAGTTTCCTGGTGAGACAAGTTGGAACAGTCTGCTGTGCTGCTGCAGCGCTCACGATGGACACCTGGGCAGTCGTTTCTTAACCCTGCGACCAGCACCTCCTGCCCAAGTGCTGCTAGGTCTCCATGCTGAGCCCCACCCCCAGCTCCCCTACCTTCCCAGTTCAGAGCCCTCAGCCCCATCCTGTCCACAACTCTCCAGGACACTGGTCCTCCCCTCACCCACGATTTCTTTTGGATGTGATTGCCCCATGCAGGTCACCTCTGCTGCCCTCCCTCCCTGGGTGGAGTCTGGCATCCATTGCTCCAGGTTATACCTGAGGAGGAGAGTCAGGTGCTTCACCCATGCCCTCCTTCCCTCCTTTGTAGCTGTAATAGACAAGTCTGTGAGCTCCTAGGAATGAATGCACCAGTGCTGCACTGTCAGCTTCATGAGTGGAGTTATGTGGGAGATGGGAATGCACTGTACTCTTCCAAAGGGAGCTTTACTGTCAGTGTAAGTCAGGGCCTCAGGAGCCCACTGGACCGCATGCTCCCTGTCTCCAGCTTCCGTTTCTCAGCAGGCCCATCAGCTCTGACTGCAAACCCTAGACTCAGACTAACACCTGCTGATGAAGATGTGCACTCATCACATTCTGCTCCCAACAGCTGCCTTCTGCGTATCCGCTGTGGGGTTTTTAAGCCAACCATGTAAAATATGAATGTAAACAAGATGAATTTTTTTTCTGTCCATTTTAAAGCCATGTACTTGCCCTTCAGCACCTTGTTCTAGAACCTACCTTTATGTTTCCTAACCGGTCAATTGCAATTTGTAGCATTAGTTTGTTTTTTTCATCCACAACCCCCTTTCCTCCTTTTCTGACTGGCTACCTGCCACAACTACATGTTCCTAAATTTTAAGACTCTTGCTGCTGGGCTTGGTGGCACATGCCTTTAAGGCCAGCACTGCAAGTCAAAGGCAGGTGGATCTCTGTGAGTTCAAGGCCAGCCTGGTCTACAGAGTGAGTTCCAGCCTGGCTGGAGCTACAGGGAGACCCTGTCTCGAAAAGACCAAAAAACAAAAAAGAAAAGAAAAGAAAAGAAAAGAAAAGAAAAGAAAAGAAAAGAAAAAAAAAGATTCTTGCTAATGTGCCTCTCTCCCCCTTTAAATCAGCCAGTCAGTTTTAGATTGTGCAGCCCAAGCAGCTCAAGCCATTCTCCTGAGGGACAGCCCAGCTCTCTGGTGAGTTGGGTGTAAAACAGAGAGGCCATCTTCACAAGGGGTGCTTGCTGGATTTGGAGTGGCCTGAAACCCTTCTGCAGAAGAAATGCTTTGGGTTATGTGCTCATTTCCCTGGGACTCCAGATCCATTTCTAACAACAATAAAGTACAAGAAAGCCTACAGGACTGGAAAGAAGGCCTCCAAGAAGAAGCCAGAGTGGGTGCTTCCTTGAGGCAGAAATACACTGCACTGCCCTTGTCATGCAGGCAATTTGATTTTGAGAGAAGGGCTCTGTACATAACAGGCAGGAATGTGGGAATGAGAGCCAGATGAAAGGGGAGAGGGTGTGGCTGGAGAGATGGCTCGGTGGTTAAGTGGTTAAGTGGCTGCTCTTGCAGAAGACCTGGGTTCTGTTCCCAGCACCCACATGGCAGCTAACAACTGGCTGTAACTCCAGTTCCAAGAGATCTGATACCCTCTTCTGGTGTCTGTGGGCACTGTGTGACATGGGTACTCACACACTCATAAGTTTTTTTTAAAGCCAGCACTTGGGAGCCAGCCTGTGCTAGAGGTTAGGAAGATGGGTGCTGACCTTTATCTGGTCTTCCAAAGATGGATTTCTGCCTTCAACATCTTCCAAGTCAGGCAGGTCCTGAAAGCCGGTGACCAGGTCACCCAGAGACAAAGGAAGAGATGCAGTATGGAGGAGGAGCCGTGACCCCTCTGCAGCCCCTCCTATCTCTGCTAGAGGAGGCCCCAGGCATCCCCAAAGCCATACCGCCACCTTGGCTACAGCTGTCTAACCAAAGCAAGGGGTCTGCAAGCAGGGTATAGGAGAAAATGGCGGCACCCCACATCAAAAGTACCCTGTGTACTTCCCACAAGCCAATAGGAATTTCGTATTGTGCCTATTTGTCTGGAACTTCATCTACAGCTGCATGCAGAGTAGATCATGTGGTCAAGGCAGACCAGCCCTGGAGTCATGTATGAGGGCTGGTATCCCCACCCCACCATTTCCTGGCTTGTGTGGCCTTGGGCAAATTGCTTCACCTGTTTCTTGAGTTCCTCATCCACACTTTGGATGACACTACACATCTCAGGGCATTAGAAGACAGTGGGGATTGGGGTTGGGGGATTGGGAGGGGGACACAGGTCTATATTCGATTTGTAACATAATCTTGTACAAAAAAATTATGTAAAACAATTAAAAAATAGTTCAAGGCCAGCCTGGTCTACAGAGTGAGCTCCAGGACAGCTGGTACTAAATGGAGACCCTGCCTCAAAAATACTGAAAAAAAGGAAAAAAACTAAAAAAGAAAAATAAATTAATTAATTAAAAAAAGAAGGCAGTGGGGAACCTACAGAAAGTGAGAGGGTACTAGCCAGTGAGGGGCCCAGGCCCCGTGCTGAGGGCAGGCGAGGAGGCCCAGGCCCCGTGCTAAGGGCAGGCGAGGAGGCCCAGGCCCCGTGCTAAGGGCAGGCGAGGAGGCCCAGCAGGCTCCAGTGATCAGTGAGGCTCTAGGCCAACCTGCACTGTAACCTCTCTGGAACAAAGCTGGAGTGTGACTTTCACAGTCCCCCAAAGCTGGGCTAGCCTGGGGATTGGCATGGCTGACTGTACCATACCTGCTCCCCGGGGACCCTCTGACTGAACTGAAGACCCTGGAGCTGTGTCCCATATGCTTGGCTCTACTAGTTCCCCCACTTACATCAATGAAGAGTTTTTCCCGGGTCTCCAGGGAAGTGGCCTCCTCATCTCTGGGTCCAGTCCCATCAAGTTCACGAACAAACACACCCTCAGCTGTGGCCCTGGGGGATGTGGACTCTGAGGAACAGTAGTGAGAAGTTATTGGTCCTGGATGGTTTAAGCCACAGTGACAACTCCAAGGTAATAATGATAGGACAGAGCCTCCTGGAAGTGGCCAGGCAGCCCTGTGATGGCAGCTACAGGGTCCTCCACTGAGGGCAGGACTACCCTCCCTGCTGAGGAAAGACCAGAAAAGGCTGGCCTGCCTGTGACAGGAGGCACGACCACAGACCACAGAGGCTGCAGAGCCCCAAAGAGGTTGACTCACTGCCTAGGCTCATAGCCCTGACCCAGAGAGAGGCC
The DNA here is from genome assembly GCA_009823505.1 of Rhizomys pruinosus. NCBI lineage: Eukaryota > Metazoa > Chordata > Mammalia > Rodentia > Spalacidae > Rhizomys > Rhizomys pruinosus. The sequence continues at coordinate 2,268,283 of VZQC01001082.1, read as the reverse complement.
TCTCCTCTGGCCCTCCATCAGCCACATGCCCCTCCCCTCCTATGTCATTTAACATGGCAATGGTCCCTGGACAGGGGGAACACTGCCAGGGTCCTCTTCTTCTGCCAGGCTTCCCTTGCCAAGCATCCCAGGCCCTGTGCTTGCTTGATCCTATCCTTATGTGGCCTATTCATTCATACTGCTGTCTCCCACTGGGCTAGGGGCTGGGTGAGGTGCTAGGCTTGATGCTGGGCTTGGTGCTGGGCTCAGTGCTTGGCTAGGTCTGCTTCTAAGCACACTTGCACTGGAGCAGAGTAGCTATGCATGGAAGTCACCCTGACCTGCAGCTCTGCGACACCTTTGTTGCAGCTGACACAGTGATGCTGCATGCTGAGCCCACAAGCCCTTTAAGTACCTGCCATGGCACCTCCACATGTGGAAACCTTGGGGGAAGGGAGACCCTTGCCAAGTAGAAACTCTCCTTTCAGGGACAGGCAGGCCACCGATCTAATGGTCCAGTCATCAGAGCTAGAGACCAGAGCTCTCCAGGCATATAAGCAAAAATGGAAGGAAGGCACGGCCCCAAACAAATATTTTGGCCCAGAGCCCCATCGAAGCCAGAGCTGTGGCTGAACCCGACAAGCACGGCAGGGCACACGCAGGCCTCTCTTGGCAGCTGTGGCTCTCCGATGCTCTCCTGAAGCCCTCTGCCTCCCTCACCTCTAGACTGCCACCACCTGCTCCCCTGCCCCCTGCTCTCTGTCCTGTGCTTTCTGCCTCTCCTGATGTACAGCCCCTGGGGCAGGCCATGAGAACCTCTCCACACACTCCCACAAAGCCCACACATCCTGTAAAGGACCCAGGTATGAGGGCACAGGTCTAGATGCTGCTGAACAAACAGAAGTGGCTAATCTGAACTCAGATACGTGGGTAATCTGAACTCAGATACGTGGGTAATCTGAATTCAGATACGTGGGTAATCTGAACTCAGATACGTGGGTAATCTGAACTCAGATACGTGGGTAATCTGAACTCGATACATTGGGGTGGGCAGTATGTGCTGAAAAGATTGCAGCGAGGCCTAGCCTCGCTGGGTTAGTGTTGAGGTCTGCCCTGGGCAGGCCCCACAGATTGGTAGGTAGTTAGGGCAGCCCTGGCACCTGGGTGTGGCCCTCTGTCCTTGGTTCCCCTTAATGAGAAGAGCAGCACCGCTGCAGCTCCCATGCAGTGTTTATCACAGCAGGAGAAAATAAGCTGAATAGTGTCTCTGGGACTTGGGGATTAGGCTAAGTCAAGCAGCCTGCCAGTGAGCTCTGGGGGACCTACTGCCTTCTTAGCACTGGGGATCTAATTCAGGTCCTCAGGTTTATGAGAGGTGAGCACTTTACCAACTAAGCTATCCCCAGCACTACATGTTTAATTCTTTTTTGGTGGGGGAGGATGTTTTTGAGACTGGATCTCCCTTTAGTGCCAGCTGGCCTGGAGCTCTGCTCTGTAGACGAGGCTGGCCTTGAACTTACAGAGATCCACCTGCCTCTGCCCCCTGAGTGCTGGGATTAAAGGCATGCGCCATGACACCCAGCATGTTTAATTCTTTTAATTTAAGTAGTTTCATACAGGTTTGCTTGTTTGGGCAGGACTGCTTCCCTTTAACCATTGAACACTTGGCATTCAAACTGAGATACAAACTAAGCACCAAATATATGTTCAGCTAAGATGGCTCCATCCCAAATGTGTAAGATATTGATAACCTTTCTGTGATTCCAGGTGACACACTGGGTTAAAATACATTGCTAATAGTTTTACTGTTGTTTCTCTCTTTAAATACAGCCAGTAGAAACTGGGAACTACCCCTAGATCCCCTATTTTTCACTGGTGAACTGTTCTAAAAAAACAAGACACCTGTAAACTGTATCTTCTAGAAAGAGAATGAAAGGAGTTGCTGAGCACCCAGGCCACAGCTATATGCAAGGACAGAGGCCAATGGTCTCAGCTGCCTTCCTTCAGGGGTAGCCACCAGGGGGGTCTGGGCCTTAGCAGACAGGCTCCCCTCCAGGTGCAGACCCCCCGCTTTCCGCCGACCACTGCAGCCAGGTGCTCTTCCCCACCTGGCTTCTCTGGGAACAGCTCATCCTTGGCCTCGAAGCTCTCCTTCACAAACAGCTCCATTTTCTCCTGGGTCTCTCCCACAGGAGGCTCTTCCTGCCCCTCCAGTTGGGTGGGCGCACTCTCCTCACCAGCTGGCTCACTCTCCCCACCATCTGGAGGTGGCATCTCCCCTAGACGAAAAGTCTGGAGGTGAACATGGAATTGTCTGGCAGGACAAGCCAGGCTGCATCTGTGAGTGCTGGGAGGTGCCAGGGCCCTTTTAAAGAATCCAAAGGAGCATTCATCAAAGAGTCAGGCAAGCCGGGCATGGTGGTGCATGTCTTTAAACCTGGCACTGGAAGGCAGAAGCAAGCAGATCTCTGTGAGTTCAAGGCCAGCTTGGTCTACATAGTGAGTTCCGGGCCAGCTGGGGCTACAGGGAGACCCTGCCTCAAAAAGAGAACAACAACAAAAAAGAGTCATGCAAAACACACCTGTCATCCGAGCAGTGGCCTGGGGGAAAGGCTGCCCTTGCCTTTCAAGTGGTTCAGGAAAGGCCAGGAATGGTGACCACACCTAAGATCCTAGTACTTGGGAGGCAAAGGAAAGAGGACTCTGTGGCCCAGGCCAGCAAGGTTTACATAGTTAGACCTGCATAAGTAATTAAACAATAAATTAATAAAGCAAATGGTTCAAGAGAAAAATATACATGTTTGGGGCAGGTACATATCAAAACATTAAAAGACCACCCGATCTAAACCAGCCACACGGCCATTCAGTTGACTGTTCCTTTTTTGGGGGAGATGTCTTTGGGACAGGATCTCTCTGTAGCCCCCAACTGGCCTGGAATTCACTATGTGGAACAGGCTGGTCTTGAGCTGAGAGATCTGCCTGCCTCTGCCTCCCAAGTGCTGGAATTAAACACATCTACCACCATTCATTCAGCTTTGCTGAAAGTTTAAAATTTTCAAAATAAAAATTGATAAAAATAAATACTATAAGGAAATATTTATGGAAAACAGTTCAGTGTGGTAATTCAAAAGTGGGCGGAACATGATGTCCTTTTGAATTTTATACAACAGCATGTGTCACACACAGGAAACACAGGAAGCACACACAGGAACTTGCCAGGCTAACTTGCTCACTTCCAGAATATCTGTACTATGTTGGGAATGAAGCGTAAACGTTTCGGAGACCTTTCCTGCTGTCATGCTTCAGTGTGTAATTATGAAATTAGTGTATCTTGGCATTAGATTAGGTTAGAATGCTTGGTTTCTAAAACTGCTGTTTAGGGCCAGTGAAATGGTTCTGTGGGTAAAGGGCTTGCAGCCAAGCCTGACTTGACATGAGTTTGATCCCCAGGATCCACATGCCGGAAGAAGAGAACACACTCTTTTTCTTTTCTTTTTTTTTGGTCTTTTTGAGACAGGGTCTCCCTGTAGCCCTGGCTGTCCTGGAATTCACTCTGTAGACCAGGCTGGCCTTGAACTCACAAAGATCCGCCTGCCTCTGCCTCCCAAGTGCTAGGATTAAAGGCGTGCGCCACCACGCCCGGCTCTGGATTTTGTTTCTTTTTTTTTTGGCCGAGAACACACTCTTAAAAGATGTTTTCTGGCCTCTCTACATGAGTACTGACCTCCACAAGTGAGACAACATACCCATACACACACACACACACACACACACACAGTCTCAAGAAACTCCCCCCCAAAATAAAATAAAAAGTAACGGCGAAAGGCCCTGCTGTTTGAGTTGCTGACTTGAGCTTCATGAAGATCTCAGCTAAGGCTGAGTTGTCCAGGAGGTGGAGGCTCTGCTGCCAAGCCTGAGCTCACCCAAACCATGGTGGGAAGAAAGAATCAACTCCCAGAAGTTGTCCTCTGGCCTCCATGTGTGCACTGGTGGCATGTGTGTGTCCCCAAGAATAAATTAAAGATTGTTAATCAACTTTGATTTGGATTAGGAAAGAATTGCCAAGGCCATCTGACATGGTGCTAAGCACACTTCTGCTGTTTTGGGCTATGTATTCATGGAAAGCACAGTTTTCAGCATTGATGATTATGAAATCAGATTACAGATCAACTGAGAAACATGAAAATGCTCTGCATCCTACAATATACATATTCAGCCAAGGCTTAATTCTTCACGTAAAAGCAAACAAGCACATCCATGTCATTAGTGTGCAAGTTTGCTTTCCTCATCAGTAGGTGGTAAAGTTATATAGATAGCAAAGAACTGTACAGAATGAACTTCCAATGATATATATATATATTTTTTTTTTTTTGGTCTTTTCGAGACAGGGTCTCTCTGTAGCCCCAGCTGTCCTGGAACTCACTCTGTAGGCCAGGCTGGCCTTGAACTCACAAAGATCTGCCTGCCTCTGCCTCCCAAGTGCTAGGATTAAAGGCGTGTGCCACCACGCCCAGCTCCCAATGATCTATTTTTAAGTAAATGTTTTACCCACATGTCTGTTTTGTACATGCAGCCTGCGTCTGCACACGTACCCCTCTCTCTCTCCTTCTTCCTCTCTTCTGCCCGCCGCTTGATCAAGGCCAAAGCCTCCAGGCTGTCTGTGATCTTCTTGTGTTCCCGGCTTTCCCACAGATGTCGCTCCTCCTTTTCAGCTGCAAACCCTCCCCGGGCCCAGGCCTCTGCACATGCCCTGTGTGGGGACAGAGAGACAGGTCTGAGAGCTGGCTGTAGGCACATCTGCAATCCCAGCACTTGGGAGGCTGAGGCAGGAAAATTGCCAAGGGTTTGATACCAGCGTGGGCTACATGATGAGTTCCAGTTCAGCCCAAGCTCCAGCATGAGATCCTGAGGAGGAGGGAGAAAAGAAGGGATGGATTCTGAGAGGTTAAAATTACAAACGTGTACTAGCTGACCAAACTTGTTTCTTGGTTTTGTGGTTATGTACAGACATATATGCAAGGGTCTTGTGTGTGCACATGCCTGTAAGGCCAGGGGATAAGTGGTGGTGTGTTTCCTCCTCAGCCACATCCACCTTGCTCCTGGGGCTGGAGCTGGCTGCTCAGTGTGTCCTGAGATCCCATCTCCACCTCCCAGTGCTGGGATGGCAGGCACAGCATGTCTGATATTCTGGATGAGCTCTGGGCTCTCAGGTTTGTGCGGCAAGCACTTTACTGATGACTTAGTTGTCCTTAGCTCTCCAAACCCAGTCATTTCTTCAAAATCAAAACAGAAGCCCGAGTATGAATGGCCCAAACTGGGAGCAGCCTAGACGACCTTCAACAGAACACGGAAGAAGCTTCGGTGCACGTCCAACAGGAAGCCAGTCTGGGAAGCTAGACACCATCCAACTCCAGACCTGTAGCTTCTGGAAAAGGCCAGACTCAGGCAGTCAAAGGACCAGTGGTTGCCAGGGCTGGAGGTAGAGGCGTGGGAGAAACAGGTAGTACTCAAGACTTTCAGGGCACTGAAGTCTGATCCTGTCTTGGGATGGGGGCATGATTCGTCCGAATCCACAGTGTGTGCACACAAAGGAGAGAGAGGAAGTTACTAAGTTCACATAAGAATCCATCATGCCGGGTGTGGTGGCGCATGCCTTTAATCCTAGCACTTGGGAGGCGGAGGCAGGCGGATCTTTGTGAGTTCAAGGCCAGCCTGAGTTCCAGGACAGCTGGGGCTACAGGGAGACCCTGTCTCAAATAGATCAAAAAAAAAAAAAAAAGAATCCATCATGTCTTTGAGGAGTGCCTAAAACAGTGGCATCTACAGAGAATATGCACCTGCCTGTGAGAATTGAAGACAGGCCAAACAACGGTGCTCTCTCTCTCTCTCTCGCTCTTTTCTTTTTGTCTTTTTACTAAGATCTCAAGTTTTGTGTTTGCATTACAGGTTCTCTGGTCTAATTATTTCTGGTTGTACTTTCCTTCTGGATGCTTAAGGCCATACAGATAAACCAAGGTTTTGTTTTTTTGAGGTCAGTTGAGGATCTGATTCTCAAGGGTCTCTTGGGGTTTTTTGATACAGATTTTTTTTTACTTTTTAGCCTTCCAATGTGGACTGAGGACTACTGAGATACTCAGCTTGTGAACTAAGCATCTAATGGAAATTCAGCCTCCTCAGAAGATGGACTGACATTGTTGGATTACCTCGGCAGTATCATGGAGGCCAATGCAGGGGGATCATGACAGGACGCGTGCTTCCTGGACTTCATTTGGGGGTATGATATTTAAAGCAGAAGCATGTCAGTAAGGGTTTCCTTCTGCATAAGGTTTTTTGTAGTGTAATGTCTTAATCATAATCTACCATCAAATATTTTAGGAATATCTTTAATGTTTAGATAGTATATTAACAGCATGCAATAATTACATCATAGATTCTCAAGCAGAGGCAGTCTATTGCAAAGTCCTTCTCTGCTGCCAGTTATCATAGGCTGTTTAAAGTTAGAAAACTGAGTAGAAACACTGAACATTGTAGAAATGCACTTTGCTCAGTAATACTTGAGCTGTTGTAATATTAGACTATCCATTTGGTTGTTATAGAAAATCCTTAACTCTAATTGATGGTTGTTGCCGTAATAGTATATTGCCTGTGTTTCTACCTCTAGTAATGGGCTTTATGTGCTAGATTTCAAAATCCTTGAGCCTGGGCAAGTGCACAAGCCTTTTTAAAAAGAAACATGGTTTACTTGCACAAAACTGATCA
>VZQC01001082.1:2214259-2252689 GCA_009823505.1 Rhizomys pruinosus | reverse complement strand
AACAACAACAACAACAACAACAACAACCACAGAAAGGACTGCATCAAAGAACTGACTGAAACAGTGAACTTCTGCTCAAAACAGTCGACTTCCACATGGAGAATATTGAGAAAGACTGAGAAAGAGATGAAAAGCATGTTTGGCAGAATGCATGAGCTCTGGTGGGGTGGGGGGATAGGGTAGGGGACACGGGTCTAGATTTGACAAAAATATAAATAAATAAATAAATAAATAAATAAATAAATAAATAAATAAATAAAATAAAAAATAAAGAAAAATAAAAAGAAAAGTAAGCACACAAGGCTCAGGAAATACATGAAACTCATGAGACATGAGTCTCAGAAAGCTGAGACAAGATGCACATGGCTTCTTTCATGGTAGTAAGGTACAACTTCTGCCACCTGCATGTCACCCAAGAAGCTCCAGGGATGCAGCCTTCCTGAGGGTCACCCATGCTGGAGTGGGCTTTTCAGTGGTGCAGCTATAAGTAACTCTAATAAACTCAGCAATTCACTACTTCAGACTTAGGTGGAATCATTTCTTTGGTCTGTTACTGTTGTCCCACTTAAGATAAATAGATAAGTTTGTTCACATTTCCCCAGAAAAAGTCACATAACTACAAAAAGGGAAACTGAAGGAACAAAGGAAGGAGAGGGAGAGAAGGAGGGAAGGAGAGAGGGAGGGAGGGGGAAGAAGGGTGACATTTCAGGAGTACAGTGAGGCTCCCAGTGGCTGTGCTTACCAGACAAGGCATGCTCTCAAGCACACTCAGGACCTCAGGGTCACTCAGCATGTTGTGGGAAAGGTCGAGCACGCACAGCTGTTGACACTCCCTGAGGTGCTGAATGTCTCCTACTGTCTCCAGGCGGTTGTGAGCCATCTGCAGTGTGTTTAGGACTGGGAGGCAGGCTGGAGAAGAGATGGCAGGCATAAGCAACAGACAGGGACAGAGTGGGCTTCTGGGCCCCATTCTGGTGGGGGGCAGGACCGCTTCAGGGCTTACAGAGGTTCTCGATGGTCTTGATGTAATTGTTGCTCAGGTTGAGGGCGTCCAGCTTCTGCAAGGGCTCCAGGTTCTCGATCTTATGAAGCAGGTTCACTTGCAGGAAGAGGCAGCGCAGCTCACTCTGGGCCTGCAGGTTCTCGATCCTCTGGATGCCATTGCACTCCAGCCAGAGGCAGCGTAGGCCTGTGTACTCCTCGAGGTTCTCAATGCGGTCAAAGCCTGGCGAGGGCAGCTTGATGAGGTGCCTGCACACGCTCAAAGGGCCCAGGCCTCCCATAGCTTATAAATTTTTGCATCTCCCCGAATTCAGATGTTGAAGGCCTTGCCTCCAGGGTGATGTGTGAGGAGCAGGGGCCTTCGGGAGGCCTCACGATGAGCTCGTGAGGGTGGAGCCTGCACAATGGGATTAGTGCCCTTTCAAGAGTCATCTTGCCTGGCATGGTGGCATAGGCCAGCAATCCTGGCTCTCCAGAGCTAAAAGTCAAGACCAGCCTGTGAAGGCACCTTGGTCTTAGACTTCAGAGGTGAGGATACCCACCTATTTCCCTCTAGTAACATCTGTTCTTTGCAAAGCCAGGGATTAAACCCAAGACCTCGTATCTGATGGGTGAGCCACCCCCAGCCCTCCCAGGTCACTGTTGTGCTACGTCTCCATGTTTCTTTCTTGGGCTCCCCATGCAGGCATTTCTCTCTGGCCCCCCTCCAGCTCTTGTCCTATCTCCCTCCTGTCACTGAGAAGGGCCTCCTCACTCCTTCAGCTTTCTCAGCCCCACTATCTAAGTCAGCCCCTTCCACCAGCGGTGAGGGTCCCCAGCCACATCCTCATTAGAAGCCACATTGTTTCTCTTTGTTCCACCATTTTTCCATCCTAATTAGCACCTCCACGTCACTGGGCTGACCTTGGGATCCTACCACCATCTCCTGGTACTAAGGCCTTGTGTTGATGCGGTGAACCAAGGCTCTGAAGCCTCCTTTGAAAAACTCCAATCAGGGGCTGGAGAGATGGCCTAGTGGTTAAGAGCGCTGACTGCTCTTGCAGAGGACCTGGGTTCAATCCCCAGCACCCACATGGCGGCTGAGAACTGTCTGTAACTCCAATTCTAGGAGAACTCCAGTTACAGGGGAATCCAACCCCTCTTCTGACCTCCGAGGCATTGCACGACATGACACGGGTGCACAAACCTACATGCAGACAGTACATTCATACACATACAAAAATAAATAAGAATTAAAAAAATATTAAAAAGAAGAAAAACCCAGCTACAACCATTTCCTAAAAGAAATACTGCTCTGTTACAAGTCTCCACTAAATTCAGATTTCTACCTAAATATTATCTGAGCATGAAAGATGTGCCCTGCAGGGTATTTTCTAGTTTGTGGCCAGACTCTCCTAGGACTCACCCTTAAAGTGTAAATACAGCGTGTCGTTCAGGGCAGGGGTGACATACAGCTTGTGCTGTTTGCAGAGCTTCTGCAGGAACTGTTTAGTCATTCTGTTAACACGGGAAACAGAATAGGAGGCGTCCTTCAGTTTGTCAGCTGTCAATGAAATACATTCATTGGGGCTGGAGTGATGGCCTAGCGGTTAAGAGCGCCGACTGCTCTTGCAGAGGACCTGGGTTCAATCCCCAGCACCCACATGGCAGCTGAGAACCGTCTTTAACTCCAGCTCCGGGGAATCCAACACCCTCTTCTGACCTGCACGGCATTGCACGACATGGGTGCACAGACCTACATGCAGACAGTACATTCATACACATAATAAAATAAATTAAAAAATTAAAAAAAATGAAATACATTCATATTTATTCCAAAAGTTTCTTTTCTGGTGGGGTCTCACTCTGCAGCCCAGAACTCACTATGTAACCCAGGCTGCCCTCTGACTAGAGGCAATCTTCCCAGCTCACCCTTCCTGGCACTGGGATTACAGGTGTGAGCTACCACACCCAGCTCACTCTTTTTTAAAAAAGATTTATTCTTTTTTAGGGAGTGGTCATCTTGAGACAGGGTCTCTCTGTAGTCCCAGCCTGCCTGCAGCTCACTCTGTAGACCAGGCTGGCCTCGAACTCATAGATATCCACCTGCCCCTGCCTCCTGAATGCTGGGATTAAAGGCATGTGCCACTACGCCCAGCTATTTATTTTATTTTATTTTATGTATATGAGTGTTTGTCTGAAGCATGTATGTAGGCTACTTGCATGCCTGGTATCTACAGAGGCCAGAAGAGGGGCTTGTATCCCTTTTCTGGAACTGGTGTTACAGGTGGTTTTTAGGCATCATGTAGGTGCTGGGAGTTGAACCTCAGACCTCTGTAAGATCAGCCAGTGCTCTTAATGCCTAAGCATCTCTCTGGACTCGAGGTCTTTACTATGTCCTTTTACATCTAAAGTTCTACAATATATTAAGCCTTATGTCTGTCTAAGCCCTCTCCCTCCCCTTCTTCTTGTGTATGTGCTGTGTGAAACCTGTGTATGTATGTGTTCATGGGTATACATGTGCATGCAGGTGCGTGTAAAGGCCAAAAGTTGATGTTATCTTCTTCAATGGCCTTCTACCTTAGCTTTTGAGACAGGGTCTCACTGAACTTGGAGCTTGCTGATTTGACTAGACTGGCTGGCCAGCAAGCCACAGGTCTTCCTATGTCTACTCTCTAGCATTGGGATTATAGCTGTGCATTCCCAGCACAGATATGGTGCTAGGAGTCTAAGCTTAGGTCCTCGAGCTTGCATGACAAGCACTCTACCAGATGGCCAAGCCATCTCCAGCATCTCCTCTGTTTCTCTGTCTCATTTCTCTGTCTCTGTCTCTCTGTCTCTCTCTCTCTTCTTTTGGGGGATATGGCTCTTTTTGTAATATTGTTACTTTCAACATTTGTTTTAAAGATTTATTCATTTTTTAATTTTTATTTTTTTTTTTTTTTGAGACAGGATCTCCCTATAGCCCCAGCTGGCCTGGAACTCACTCTGTAGACCAGGCTGGCCTTGAACTCACAGGGATCCTCCTGCCTCTGCAGGTGATAGGATTAAAGGTGTGCACCACCTCGCCCAGCTTAAAGATGGTTCTTAGCTGCCATGTGGGTGCTGGGAATTGAACCTGGGTCCTCTGCAAGAGCAGTCAGTGCTCTTAACCACTGAGCCATCTCTCCAGCCCCTTTCAACACCTTTTAAAACTGCAATGTATGACCTAATAAAAATGCTTTTTTTATTAAATTTTTTAAATTTTATTTATTTTTGTATGTGTATGAATGTACTGTCTACATGTAGGTTTGTGCACCCGTGTTGTGCAATGCCGCGGAGGTCAGAAGAGGGTCTCGGATTCCCCTGGAACTGGAGTTCTCCTGGAACTGGAGTTCTCCTGGAATTGGAGTTACAGATGGTTCTTAGCCGCCATGTGGGTGCTGGGGATCAAACCTGGGTCCTCTGCAAGAGCAGTCAGTGCTCTTAACTGCTAGGCTATCTCTCCAGCCCAAAAATGCTTTTAATAGTTTCTTCAATAAGACTGGTGTGGAGGATGGAGAGATGGTTCATCAGGTAAGAACACTTGCTGATCTTCTAGAAGACCCAAGTTCAGATCCCAGTATCTATACACTGAACAGCTCACAAGTGCTTGCAACTTCAGTTCCAGGGGATTTGATGTCCTCTTCTGGCTGAAGGTCCACAGAGGTGGCACATACACACACGGGGGGGGGGGGATTGACAATAATAATAATGACTGGTGTGAGCTAGGAATGGCAGTGTATGCTTTATTTTTTTTTTGTTGTGTGTCTTTTTTGAGACAGGGTCTCCCTGTAGCCCCAGCTGTCCTGGAACTCACTCTGTAGGCCAGGGTGGCCTTGAACTCACAAAGATCCACCTGCCTCTGCCTCCCAAGTGCTAGGATTAAAGGCGTGCGCCACCACGCCCAGTGGCAGTGTATTTAATCCCAGCACTCAGGAGACTGAGGTACCAGGTTAGGAGGTTCAGGCTAGCCTGGGCAACATAGCAAGATCCTGTATTCAAAAAACCAAAAAAAATAAAAAAACAGAGTGAGGGAGTGACAAGATTGCTCAGTGGGTAAAACTTTCTCTGCAAGCCTGACAGCCCGAGTTCCATCTCTGGATTCCACAGTGGAAGGAGAACAGACTTCCAAAAGCACACCATGGTATGCACATGCTCACACTCACACACACAGTAAGGGGCTAGAGAGATGGTAAGACTGCTCAGTGGACAAGAGTGCTTTACTGTTCTTTCACAGGACCCAAGTTTGGTTCCCAGCACCCAAGCCAAGTATCTCAAACCACCTGTAACTCTGCTCTAGGGATCCTAACATCATCTTCTGGCATCTGAGAGCACCTGCATACATGTTAACACACACAGAGATACACACATATGCAGATGATAAAAAAATTTTTGAAGAGAGTTACTGCTGTTTCTCTCTAGTTCTGGCATCAATAGGATGGGCTCCTCAGTCTGCTGGAACCTCCAGTAGCTGTCTGTGCCAGGAACTGACCCCCAGGTACCTTCCTCAATAGATGCCCATGCACAGTACATACCTGGGGCCTTGATCATCCCTGTCATTTCGTGTGTGTGCAAAGTGATCGTCTGACCCACTGTCACCACTCTGTTGCTGCTGACTTTGGCAGGATATGGCCGAAGGTCCCACATATATTTCCTCAATCTCATTAGCTTCTGTAAAAGAGAGTCAATTTATAGAGATGAAGAAATGTGGCCAGGTGTGGTGGCACACCCCTTAATCCCAGCACTCAGGAGGCAGAAGCAGGCAGATGTCTTTCAAGGCCAGTCTGGTCTACATAGTGATGTAAGGCAAGGTGTGGTGATCCAGTCTGTGAAAGGAATGGAAGGATTTCCAAGAGTTCAAGGGCAGACTGGGCTACAAAATGAGATCCTGTTTTTAAAACACCAAAATAAAATAATATTAAACAAAAATCCTGGTCATGTGAGGTGTTTCAGTAAAAGCACTTGCCTCAGAGCCTGGTCACCAAGTCCAGCCACAGTAGAGAAAACCTCAGGAGCCTGGTCACCAAGTCCAACCGCAGTAGAGAAAACCTCAGAGCCTGGTCACCAAGTCCAACCGCAGTAGAGAAAACCTCAGGCTTCTCTCTCTCTCTCTCATAATAAAAAAATTACTGTTTTAAAGGCATCAGTCTCTGAAATAATTAGTTTTTAAAACGTGAAAGTGATGATCAGTGGTTAGAAGCACTGGCTGCTTCTTACAGAAGGACTAAGTTTTAAATTCCCAGAGCACCCCATGACAGGCTAACAACTGGTCATAACTCCACTCTATGGTATCTGATGCCCTTTCGTGTGCCCTTCTGCTTTGCACAAGGGCATGTAATGTTACACTAAGCGTACCAACCTCATAGTACACATAGAAATAAAATAAATTTTTTAAACACTGAAAGAAGGCCGGGTGTGGTTGCACACAACTTTAATCCCAGCATTGGGAGGCAGAGGCAGTAGAATCTCTGTGAGTTCATACCAGCCTGGTCTACGAGTGAGTTTCGATGCACTGGGGCTATAGAGAACAAGGTTAAAAAAAAAAAAAAAAAAACAACCCTGAAATGTACAAAACTTTCAATTTAATAAATAATTATCCACTTTTAGTATGAAACATGGAAATACTTAAGTTTTTTTTGAACAGGGTCTCCCTGTATCCCAGCTATCCTGAAACTGCTATGTAGACCAGACTGGCTTCAATCTCACAAATCAGCTTGCTCTGCTTCCTGAGGGCTGGAATTTAAGGTATGGTGCCACCACACTTGGCCAGTAATCTTTATTATTCTGTTTTACAATAGAAACCTATCAAACATCTTTAAATATATAGCATTTTAAGACATCAAAGAGCATAGAGGTTTTTTTTTTCTTTCGAGACAGGGTCGCTCTCTGTAACCCCGGCTGTCCTGGAACACCCTCTGGAACCAGGCTGGCCTTGAACTTTCTCTGTCTCTGCCTCCCAAGTGGCTAGGATTAAAGGGGTGCAGTGCTAAAGTTAAAGGCATGTGCCACCATGCCTGGCCATAGATGTCTTTTTTTTTTTTTTTTTTTTTTGGTCTTTTTGAGACAGGGTCTCCCTGTAACCCCAGCCTGTCAGGAATTCACTCTGTAGACAGCTGGCCTTGAACTCACAAAGATCCGCCTGCCTCTCTTCCCAAGTGCTAGGATTAAAGGCGTGCGCCATCATAGATGTCATTTTTAAGTTGGATTTTCTATAAAAACTGCACAGACCATTATGAAAAGATTCATTTTGCACTGTTTTCAACAGCCTGAATCTGTTAACACTGCAAATGCCTTTGAGAAGTCTTTGAAAAGAACACACTGTGGTGGCTACATCAATCAACATAATCATTTCTGGAAATATATATGGTGTGAAAAAGCACATTTCATCAAAATCATAGTATCCCATTTGTATAAATTAAAAACCTGCAAATCAATGTGAGGTATTGTTTAAAAACATGTGTAGAGAAGTGACTGAAAGAATTCATATCAAATTTTGGACAAGGAAATAAGGGAATGGAATTAAGAACGGTGATGGAAAGATAGCTCAGTGGTTAAGAGAGCTTGCTGCTCTTGCAGAGGACCTGGGTTTGGTTCCCAGTACCCATGTGGGTGGCTCACAACCACCTGTAATTCCAGCTCCAGGAGATCTGATGCCCTCTTTTGGCCTCTGAGGTTACCACAAATGTGACACATATAACACGTAAATAAAAATAAATCTTGGGCTGGAAAGATGGCTCAGCAGTTGAGAGTGTCAACTGCTCTTCCAGAGGACTTGGGTTTGATTCCCAGCACCCCCATGGCAAAGCGTAAAACCATCTTTAAGGCCAGCATGGTGGCCGACCACTTTAAATGAAATGAATAACAAATAAATAATTTTAAAAAAATGGTGGGGGGGCTGTGGTGTGGTGTGCATGACTTATCTTAGCATTGGGAGACAGAGGCAGGCGAGTCTGTGAGTTCAAGGCCAGCTTATCTACATAGGAGTCCAGGACAGTGGGCTACCATGGTGGGTCAGGACGCCGCGAGTATAGTGTATAACCCTGTCTCAAAAGGACAAAAAAAAAAAAAAAAGTGGTGNAGCCTGGCCACCAAGTCCAACCGCAGTAGAGAAAACCTCAGAGCCTGGTCACCAAGTCCAACCGCAGGAGAGAAAACCTCAGGAGCCTGGTCACCAAGTGCAACCGCAGTAGAGAAAACCTCAGGGGCCTGGTCACCAAGTCCAACCGTAGTAGAGAAAACCTCAGAGCCTGGTCACCAAGTCCAACCGCAGTAGAGAAAACCTCAGAGCCTGGTCAGTCACGCAGGTAGTTTAGTAAAAGCACTTGCCTCAGGGCCTGGTCACCAAGTCCAACCACAGTATGAGAAAACCTCAGGAGCCTGGTCACCCAGTTCAACCACAGTAGGAGAAAAGCTCAGGAGCCTGGTCACCAAGTGCAACCGCAGTAGAGAAAACCTCAGGGGCCTGGTCACCAAGTCCAACCACTGTAGAGAAAACCTCAGAGCCTTGTCACCAAGTCCAACCGCAGTAGGACGACTGGTCAAACCAACACTCGAGAAAACCTGGCCTGGTCACCAAGTCCACCGCAGTATGAGAAAACCTCAGGAGCCTGGTCACCAAGTGCAACCGCAGTAGAGAAAACCTCAGAGCCTGGTCACCCAGTGCAACCGCAGTAGAGAAAACGCTCAGGAGCCTGGTCACCAAGTGCAACCGCAGTAGAGAAAACCTCAGAGGGCCTGGTCACCAAGTCCAACCCAGTATGAGAAAACCTCAGAGCCTGGTCACCAGTTCAACCGACAGTAGAGAAAAGCTCAGGAGCCTGGTCACCAAGTGCAACCGCAGTAGAGAAAACCTCAGAGGGCCTGGTCACCCAAGTCCAACCGAAGTAGAGAAAACCTCAGAGCCTGCGTCACCAAGTCAACCGCAGAAGAGAAAACCACAGAGCCTGGTCACCAAGTCCAACCACAGTACGAGAAAACCTCAGAGCCTGGTCACCAAGTCCAACCACAGTACGAGAAACTCAGAGCCTGGTCACAAGTCAACCCGCAGTAGAGAAACTCAGAGCCTGGTCACAAGTCAACCACTAGCTAGAGAAATCCTCAGAGCCTGGTCACCAAGTCCACCACGAGTACGAGAAAACCTCAGGAGCCTGGTCACCAAGTCCAACCGCAGAAGAGAAAGCCTCAGAGCCTGGTCACCAAGTCAACCGCAGTAGAGAAAACCTCAGGTGTACCAGCCAATAGGAAACCCACCTGTCACCAAGTCCAACCGCAGTAGAGAAAACCTCAGGAGCCTGGTCACCAGTCCAACCGCAGTAGAGAAAACCTCAGGAGCCTGGTCACCAAGTCCAACCACAGTACGAGAAAACCTCAGGAGCCTGGTCACCCAGTCCAACCGCAGTAGAGAAACCCTCAGAGCCTGGTCACCAAGTCCAACCGCAGTAGAGAAAACCTCCAGGAGCCTGGTCACCACAGTCCTAACCGCAGTAGGAAAACCTAGGCCTGGTCAACCAAGTCCAACCACTGTTAGAGAATCTCAAGCCTGGTCACCAGTCCACCACAGTACGAGAAACTCAGGAGCCTGGTACCAAGTCCAACGCACGTAGATGACAAATTCCTGCCAGAGCTGGTGGCATCCAAGTACTACAACCGCAGTAGAGAAAATCTCAGAGCCTGGTCACCGCAGTCCAACCGCAGTAGAGAAAACCTCAGAGCCTGGTCACCAAGTCCAACCGCAGTAGAGAAAACCTCAGAGCCTGGTCACCAAGTCCAACCGCAGAAGAGAAAACCTCAGAGCCTGGTCACCAAGTCCAACCGCAGTAGAGAAAACCTCAGAGCCTGGTCACCAAGTCCAACCGCAGTAGAGAAAACCTCAGGAGCCTGGTCACCAAGTCCAACCGCAGTAGAGAAAACCTCAGAGCCTGGTCACCAAGTCCAACCGCAGTAGAGAAAACCTCAGAGCCTGGTCACCAAGTCCAACCGCAGAAGAGAAAACCTCAGAGCCTGGTCACCAAGTCCAACCGCAGAAGAGAAAACCTCAGAGCCTGGTCACCAAGTCCAACCGCAGTAGAGAAAACCTCAGGAGCCTGGTCACCAAGTCCAACCGCAGTAGAGAAAACCTCAGAGCCTGGTCACCAAGTCCAACCGCAGTAGAGAAAACCTCAGAGCCTGGTCACCAAGTCCAACCGCAGAAGAGAAAACCTCAGAGCCTGGTCACCAAGTCCAACCGCAGTAGAGAAAACCTCAGGAGCCTGGTCACCAAGTCCAACCGCAGTAGAGAAAACCTCAGAGCCTGGTCACCAAGTCCAACCGCAGTAGAGAAAACCTCAGAGCCTGGTCACCAAGTCCAACCACAGTACGAGAAAACCTCAGGAGCCTGGTCACCCAGTCCAACCGCAGTAGAGAAAACCTCAGAGCCTGGTCACCAAGTCCAACCGCAGAAGAGAAAACCTCAGAGCCTGGTCACCAAGTCCAACCGCAGTAGAGAAAACCTCAGGAGCCTGGTCACCAAGTCCAACCACAGTATGAGAAAACCTCAGGAGCCTGGTCACCAAGTCCAACCGCAGTAGAGAAAACCTCAGAGCCTGGTCACCCAGTCCAACCGCAGTAGAGAAAACCTCAGAGCCTGGTCACCAAGTCCAACCGCAGTAGAGAAAACCTCAGAGCCTGGTCACCAAGTCCAACCGCAGTAGAGAAAACCTCAGGAGCCTGGTCACCAAGTCCAACCACAGTACGAGAAAACCTCAGGAGCCTGGTCACCCAGTCCAACCGCAGTAGAGAAAACCTCAGAGCCTGGTCACCAAGTCCAACCACAGTACGAGAAAACCTCAGAGCCTGGTCACCAAGTCCAACCACAGTACGAGAAAACCTCAGGAGCCTGGTCACCAAGTGCAACCGCAGTAGAGAAAACCTCAGAGCCTGGTCACCAAGTCCAACCGCAGTAGAGAAAACCTCAGAGCCTGGTCACCCAGTCCAACCGCAGTAGAGAAAACCTCAGAGCCTGGTCACCAAGTCCAACCGCAGAAGAGAAAACCTCAGAGCCTGGTCACCAAGTCCAACCGCAGTAGAGAAAACCTCAGGAGCCTGGTCACCAAGTCCAACCACAGTACGAGAAAACCTCAGGAGCCTGGTCACCAAGTCCAACCACAGTACGAGAAATCCTCAGAGCCTGGTCACCAAGTCCAACCACAGTACGAGAAAACCTCAGGAGCCTGGTCACCAAGTGCAACCGCAGTAGAGAAAACCTCAGGGGCCTGGTCACCAAGTCCAACCACAGTATGAGAAAACCTCAGGAGCCTGGTCACCCAGTTCAACCACAGTAGGAGAAAAGCTCAGGAGCCTGGTCACCAAGTGCAACCGCAGTAGAGAAAACCTCAGGGGCCTGGTCACCAAGTCCAACCACTGTAGAGAAAACCTCAGAGCCTGGTCACCAAGTCCAACCGCAGAAGAGAAAACCTCAGGAGCCTGGTCACCAAGTCCAACCGCAGTAGAGCAAACCTCAGAGCCTGGTCACCAAGTCCAACCGCAGTAGAGAAAGCCTCAGAGCCTGGTCACCAAGTGCAACCGCAGAAGAGAAAACCTCAGAGCCTGGTCACCAAGTCCAACCGCCGTAGAGAAAACCTCAGAGCCTGGTCACCAAGCCCAACCGCAGTAGAGAAAACTTCAGAGCCTGGTCACAGTCCAACCGCAGGTAGAGAAAAACTCAGAGCCTGGTCACCAAGTCCAACCGCAGTAGAGAAAACCTCAGAGCCTGGTCACCAAGTCCCACCGCAGAAGAGAAAACCTCAGAGCCTGGTCACCAAGTCCACCGAAAGAAGAGAAAAACTCAGAGCCTGGTCACCAAGTCCAACCGCAGTAGAGAAAACCTCAGGAGCCTGGTCACCCAGTCCAACCGCAGTAGAGAAAACCTCAGAGCCTGGTCACCAAGTCCAACCGCAGTAGAGAAAACCTCAGGAGCCTGGTCACCAAGTCCAACCGCAGAAGAGAAAACCTCAGAGCCTGGTCACCAAGTCCAACCGCAGTAGAGAAAACCTCAGGAGCCTGGTCACCAAGTCCAACCGCAGTAGAGAAAACCTCAGGGGCCTGGTCACCAAGTCCAACCACAGTAGAGAAAACCTCAGAGCCTGGTCACCAAGTCCAACCGCAGTAGAGAAAACCTCAGGGCCTGGTCACCAAGTCCAACCGTAGTAGAGAAAACCCTCAGATCCTGGTCACCAAGTCCAACCGCAGTAGAGAAAACCCCAGAGCCTGGTCACCAAGTCCAACAGAAGAGAGAAAAAACCTCAGAAGCCTGGTCACCAAAGTCCACAGTAGGAGAAAAGCTCAGGAGCCTGGTCACCAAGTCCAACCGCAGTAGAGAAAACCTCAGAGCCTGGTCACCAAGTCCAACCGCAGTAGAGAAAACCCCAGGAGCCTGGTCACCAAGTGCAACCGCAGAAGAGAAAACCTCAGAGCCTGGTCACCAAGCCCAACCGCAGTAGAGAAAACCTCAGGAGCCTGGTCACCAAGTCCAACCACAGTACGAGAAAACCTCAGGAGCCTGGTCACCTAGTCCAACCGCAGTAGAGAAAACTTCAGAGCCTGGTCACCAAGTCCAACCACAGTACGAGAAATCCTCAGAGCCTGGTCACCAAGTCCAACCCCAGTACGAGAAAACCTCAGGAGCCTGGTCACCAAGTGCAACCGCAGTAGAGAAAACCTCAGAGCCTGGGCACCAAGTCCAACCGCAGTAGAGAAAACCTCAGGAGCCTGGTCACCCAGTCCAACCGCAGTAGAGAAAACCTCAGAGCCTGGTCACCAAGTCCAACCGCAGAAGAGAAAACCTCAGAGCCTGGTCAACAAAGTTCCCAACCGCAGTAAGAAGAAAACCTCAGGAAGCCCTGGCTCACCAAGTCCAACCCCAGTACGAGAAAACCTCAGGAGCCTGGTCACCCAGTCCAACCGCAGTAGAGAAAACCTCAGAGCCTGGTCACCAAGTCCAACCACAGTACGAGAAAACCTCAGAGCCTGGTCACCAAGTCCAACCGCAGTAGAGAAAACCTCAGGAGCCTGGTCACCAAGTCCAACCACAGTACGAGAAAACCTCAGGAGCCTGGTCACCAAGTCCAACCGCAGTAGAGAAAACCTCAGGAGCCTGGTCACCAAGTCAAACCACGGTAGAGAAAACATCAGAGCCGGGTCACCAAGTCCAACCGCAGTAGAGAAAACCGCAGAGCCTGGTCACCAAGTCCAACCACAGTAGAGAAAACCCCAGAGCCTGGTCACCAAGTCCAACTGCATAGGAGAAAACCTCAGAGCCTGGTCACCAAGGCCAACCGCAGTAGAGAAAACCTCAGGGCCTGGTCACCAAGTCCAACCACAGTATGAGAAAACCTCAGGAGCCTGGTCACCTAGTCCAACCGCAGTAGAGAAAACCTCAGGGGCCTGGTCACCAAGTCCAACCGCCGTAGAGAAAACCTCAGAGCCTGGTCACCAAGTCCAACCGCAGTAGAGAAAACCTCAGGAGCCTGGTCACCAAGTGCAACCGCAGTAGAGAAAACCTCAGGGGCCTGGTCACCAAGTCCAACCGCAGAAGAGAAAACCTCAGAGCCTGGTCACCAAGTCCAACCGCAGTAGAGAAAACCTCAGGAGCCTGGTCACCCAGTCCAACCGCAGTAGAGAAAACCTCAGAGCCTGGTCACCAAGTCCAACCGCAGTAGAGAAAACCTCAGAGCCTGGTCACCAAGTCCAACCGCAGAAGAGAAAACCTCAGAGCCTGGTCACCAAGTCCAACCGCAGTAGAGAAAACCTCAGGAGCCTGGTCACCAAGTCCAACCGCAGTAGAGAAAACCCCAGGAGCCTGGTCACCAAGTGCAACCGCAGTAGAGAAAACCTCAGGAGCCTGGTCACCAAGTCCAACCACAGTACGAGAAAACCTCAGGAGCCTGGTCACCAAGTGCAACCGCAGTAGAGAAAACCTCAGAGCCTGGTCACCAAGTCCAACCGCAGAAGAGAAAACCTCAGGAGCCTGGTCACCAAGTCCAACCGCAGTAGAGAAAACCTCAGGAGCCTGGTCACCAAGTCCAGCCACAGTAGAGAAAACCTCAGAGCCTGGTCACCAAGTCCAACTGCAGTAGAGAAAACCTCAGAGCCCGGTCACCCAGTCAACACCCGCAGTAGAGAACCTCAGAGCCTGGCCACCAAGTCCAACCGCAGTAGAGAAAACCTCAGGAGCCTGGTCACCAAGTGCAACCGCAGTAGAGAAAACCTCAGGAGCCTGGTCACCAAGTCCAACCACAGTACGAGAAAACCTCAGGAGCCTGGTCACCCAGTCCAACCGCAGTAGAGAAAAACCTCAGATCCTGGTCACCAAGTCCAACCACAGTACGAGAAAACCTCAGAGCCTGGTCACCAAGTCCAACCACAGTACGAGAAAACCTCAGGAGCCTGGTCACCAAGTGCAACCGCAGTAGAGAAAACCTCAGGAGCCTGGTCACCAAGTCCAACCGCAGTAGAGAAAACCTCAGGGCCTGGTCACCAAGTCCAACCACAGTATGAGAAAACCTCAGGAGCCTGGTCACCTAGTCCAACCGCAGTAGAGAAAACCGCAGAGCCTGGTCACCAAGTCCAACCGCAGTAGAGAAAACCTCAGGAGCCTGGTCACCAAGTCCAACCACAGTACGAGAAAACCTCAGGAGCCTGGTCACCCAGTCCAACCGCAGTAGAGAAAACCTCAGAGCCTGGTCACCAAGTCCAACCACAGTACGAGAAAACCTCAGAGCCTGGTCACCAAGTCCAACCGCAGTAGAGAAAACCTCAGGAGCCTGGTCACCAAGTCCAACCACAGTACGAGAAAACCTCAGGAGCCTGGTCACCAAGTCCAACCGCAGTAGAGAAAACCTCAGAGCCTGGTCACCAAGTCCAACCACTGTAGAGAAAACCTCAGAGCCTGGTCACCAAGTCCAACCGCAGAAGAGAAAACCTCAGAGCCTGGTCACCCAGTCCAACCGCAGTAGAGAAAACCTCAGAGCCTGGTCACCAAGTCCAACCGCAGTA
Organism: Rhizomys pruinosus; assembly: GCA_009823505.1. Classification (NCBI taxonomy): domain Eukaryota; kingdom Metazoa; phylum Chordata; class Mammalia; order Rodentia; family Spalacidae; genus Rhizomys; species Rhizomys pruinosus. Next base: position 2,237,656 of record VZQC01001082.1, on the reverse strand, counting down.
GAGAAAACCTCAGAGCCTGGTCACCAAGTCCAACCGCAGAAGAGAAAACCTCAGAGCCTGGTCACCAAGTCCAACCGCAGTAGAGAAAACCTCAGGAGCCTGGTCACCAAGTCCAACCACAGTACGAGAAAACCTCAGGAGCCGGGTCACCAAGTCGCAACCGCAGTAGAGAAAACCTCAGAGCCTGGCCACCAAGTCCAACCGCAGTAGAGAAAACCTCAGAGCCTGGTCACCAAGGCCAACCGCAGTAGAGAAAACCTCAGGAGCCTGGTCACCAAGTCCAACCGCAGAAGAGAAAACCTCAGAGCCTGGTCACCAAGTCCAACCGCAGTAGAGAAAACCTCAGAACCTGGTCACCCAGTCCAACCGCAGTAGAGAAAACCTCAGAGCCTTGTCACCAAGTCCAACCGCAGTAGAGAAAACCTCAGAGCCTGGTCACCAAGTCCAACCGCAGAAGAGAAAGCCTCAGAGCCTGGTCACCAAGTCCCACCGCAGTAGAGAAAACCTCAGGAGCCTGGTCACCAAGTCCAACCGAAGTAGAGAAAACCTCAGAGCCTGGTCACCAAGTCCAACCGCAGTAGAGAAAACCTCAGGAGCCTGGTCACCAAGTCCAACCACAGTACGAGAAAACCTCAGGAGCCTGGTCACCAAGTGCAACCGCAGAAGAGAAAACCTCAGGAGCCTGGTCACCAAGTCCAACCGCAGAAGAGAAAACCTCAGGAGTCCTGGTCACCAAGTCCACCGCAGTAGAGGAAAACCTCAGGAAGCCTGAGTCACCAAGTCCAACCGCATACGTAGAGAGAAATCCTCGAAGAGCTCTGGTCACCAAGTCCAGACCGCAGGAGAGAAAACCTCACGAGGCCTGGTCACCAAGTCCCAGCCCCCAGTACGCAGAAAACCTCAGGAGCCTGGTTCACCCAAGTCCAACCGCAGAAAGCAGAACAACCTCCAGATGTCTGGTCACAAGTCCCACCAACTGTAGGACAAAACCTCAGGAGCGCTGGTCCACCACTAGTCCCGCCCGCAGTAGAGAAAACCTCCCGAGGCCTTGGTCCCCCCCACATGTCCAACCGAATAGATGCCCCAAACCTCGAGAGCCTGGTCACCCATAGTCCCAAACCGCCGCAGTAAAAACCCGCATGGTATCGCCTGGTCACAAGTCCACCGCAGTCAGCAGCAACCTCCAGAGTCTGCGTCCACCAGTCCAACCGCAAGTAGACCTCCCAACAACCTTTTCAGAGCCTGGTCACCCCAGTCCATACCGCCAGTAGAGACAAATAACCTCAGGAGCCTTGGTCACCAAGTCCAACCGAAGTAGAGAAAACCTCAGAGCCTGGTCACCAAGTCCAACCGCAGTAGAGAAAACCTCAGAGCCTGGTCACCAAGTCCAACCGCAGTAGAGAAAACCTCAGGGGCCTGGTCACCAAGTCCAACCACAGTATGAGAAAACCTCAGGAGCCTGGTCACCAAGTGCAACCGCAGTAGAGAAAACCTCAGGGGCCTGGTCACCAAGTCCAACCACTGTAGAGAAAACCTCAGAGCCTTGTCACCAAGTCCAACCGCAGTAGGGAAAACCTCAGAGCCTGGTCACCAAGTCCAACCGCAGTAGAGAAAACCGCAGAGCCTGGTCACCAAGTCCAACCGCAGTAGAGAAAACCTCAGAGCCTGGTCACCAAGTCCAACCGCAGTAGAGAAAACCTCAGGAGCCTGGTCACCAAGTCCAACCACAGTAGAGAAAACCTCAGAGCCTGGTCACCAAGTCCAACCGCAGTAGAGAAAACCTCAGGAGCCTGGTCACCAAGTCCAACCACAGTACGAGAAAACCTCAGGAGCCTGGTCACCAAGTGCAACCGCAGAAGAGAAAACCTCAGAGCCTGGTCACCAAGTCCAACCGCAGAAGAGAAAACCTCAGAGCCTGGTCACCCAGTCCAACCGCAGTAGAGAAAACCTCAGAGCCTGGTCACCAAGTCCAACCGCAGTAGAGAAAACCTCAGCGCCTGGTCACCAAGTCCAACCACAGTAGAGAAAACCTCAGGAGCCTGGTCACCAAGTCCAACCACAGTATGAGAAAACCTCAGGAGCCTGGTCACCTAGTCCAACCGCAGTAGAGAAAACCTCAGAGCCTGGTCACCAAGTCCAACCGCAGAAGAGAAAACCTCAGAGCCTGGTCACCAAGTCCAACCGCAGTAGAGAAAACCTCAGGAGCCTGGTCACCAAGTCCAACCACAGTAGAGAAAACCTCAGAGCCTGGTCACCAAGTCCAACCGCAGGAGAGAAAACCTCAGAGCCTGGTCACCAAGTCCAACCGCAGTAGGGAAAACCTCAGAGCCTGGTCCCCAAGTCCAACCGCAGTAGAGAAAACCTCAGAGCCTGGTCACCAAGTCCAACCACAGTATGAGAAAACCTCAGGAGCCTGGTCACCTAGTCCAACCGCAGTAGAGAAAACCTCAGGAGCCTGGTCACCCAGTCCAACCACAGTAGAGAAAACCTCAGGAGCCTGGTCACCAAGTCCAACCACTGTAGAGAAAACCTCAGAGCCTGGTCACCAAGTCCAACTGCATAGGAGAAAACCTCAGAGCCTGGTCACCCAGTCCAACCGCAGTAGGAGAAAACCTCAGGGGCCTGGTCACCAAGTCCAACCACAGTATGAGAAAACCTCAGGAGCCTGGTCACCCAGTTCAACTGCAGTAGAGAAAACCTCAGAACCTGGTCACCCAGTCCAACCGCAGTAGAGAAAACCTCAGGGGCCTGGTCACCAAGTCCAACCGCAGTAGAGAACACCTCAGAGCCTGGTCACCAACTCCAACCGCAGTAGAGAAAACCGCAGAGCCTGGTCACCAAGTCCAACCACAGTACGAGAAAACCTCAGAGCCTGGCCACCAAGTCCAACCGCAGTAGAGAGAAAACCAGTTCCTGATACTCCTTGACCTCTACCATCCACAATGGGTGCCTGTGAAATGGTACACGAATTGGGCTTCTCGCTCTCTCTCTCCTCTCTCCTCTCACCAGTGGTCGCTCTCTCATTAATAAAAAAATATACTTTTTAAGGCACAGTCTCTATGAAATAATTATTTTAAAACGTTAAAGATGATTCAGTGGTTAAGCAATGGCTGCTCTTACAAAGACTAAGTTTAAATTCCCAGAGACCCACATGACAGGCTAACAACTGGTCATAACTCCACCTATGGGATCTGGATGCCCTTTTCGTGTGGGCCTCTCTGGCTTTTCAACACGGTGCATTATGTTGTCCAGGTACACGCACTAACTCATACACTAGAATAACAATATAAATTTTTTAAAACACTGAAAGAAGGGCCGGGTGTGGTTTGCACACAACTTGTAATCCCACATTGGGAGGCAGAGGCAGAGATTTCTGTGAGTTCATACCAGCCTGGTCTACAGAGTGAGTTTCGTATGCCACTGGGGCTGATAGAGAAACAAGGTAAAAAAAAAAAAAAAAAACAAACAGAAAAAACACAACCCTGAAATGTACAAAACTTTCAATTGTGAAATAAATAATTATCCACTTTTAGTATGAAACATGGAAATACTTTTAGTTTTTTTTGAAACAGGGTCTCCTTGTATCCCAGCTATCCTGAAACTGCTATGTAGAACCAGACTGGCTTCAATCTCACAAGGATCAGCTTGCCTCTGCTTCCTGAGGGCTGGAATTTAAGGTATGTGCCACCACACTTGGCCAGTAATCTTTATTTATTTTTTTACATATAGAAACTATCACTAATCTTTAAATATATAGCAATTTTAAGACATCAAAGACGACAGATGATGTCGTTTTTTCTTTCGAGACAGGGTCCCTCTCTGTAGCCCCGGCTGTCCTGGAACACCCTCTGTAGCCAGGCTGGCCTTGAACTAAAAGATCCTCTGCCTCTCTGCCTCCCAAGTGGCTAGGATTAAAGGGGTGCAGTGCTAAATTAAAGGCATGTGCCACCATGCCTGGCCATATTTTTGATGTCTTTTTTTTTTTTTTTTTTTTTTGGGTCTTTTTGAGACAGGGTCTCCCTGTAACCCCAGCTGTCATGGAATTCACTCTGTAGACCAGGCTGGCCTTGAACTCACAAAGATCCGCCTGCCTCTGCTTCCCAAGTGCTAGGATTAAAGGCGTGCGCCATCATAGATGTCATTTTTAAGTTGGATTTTCTATAAAAACTGCACAGACCATTATGAAAAGATTCATTTTGCACTGTTTTCAACAGCCTGAATCTGTTAACACTGCAAATGCCTTTGAGAAGTCTTTGAAAAGAACACACTGTGGTGGCTACATCAATCAACATAATCATTTCTGGAAATATATATGGTGTGAAAAAGCACAAAAAAAAAAAAAAAAAAAAAAGATGGTGGGGGACATCGTCTTTAAATGGAATGTTTTATTTCCTTAACTAGAAGATCAGGTAAATATGACAAAAATATTAATAATTTCCAAGTCATGGGCATTATTTGTTCTAATGTCCTAGTCTTTGGTCTTATGAAAAATATCTCCTCAGGGCTGGAGAGATGGCCTAGCGGTTAAGAGCGCCAACTGCTCTTGCAGAGGACCCAGGTTTGATTCCCAGCACCCACAGGGCGGCTGAGAACCATCTTTGACTCCAGTTCTAGGGGAATCCAACACCCTCTTGACCTCCTCGGCATTGCATGACACGGGTGCACCAACCTACAAGCAGACAGTACATTCATGCACACTTGGGAGGGCAGAGGCAGGTGGATCTCTGTGAGTTCAAGGCCAGCCTGGTCTACAGAGCAAGCTCTGGGCCAGGTGGGACTAAAGGGAGACCCTCTCTCAAAAATACCAAAAACAAACAAATAAATAAATAAAGGAATATGAAAAAATTAAGATAGTAATGAAACTGATCAAATGCATGTAATTAAAAACATAGTGTGCTCCTAAGTTTGGAGGTCAGAAGACAACTTTCAGGAGGCATTCTCGTCCTCTACCTTGCTGACACAGGGTCTTTCTTGGTTTTCTGCTGCACTGCGTACTCCAGCCTAGCTGGCTGAGAGCTTCCGGGCCACTGTCCTGCGTCTGCCTTCCATCTCACTGCAGGTGTGCTGGGATTACTGATGAGAACCACCACACCTGGCTTGTTACATCCTGATTCTGGATATCAAACTCAGATGTCAGGCCCCATGGCGAGCACTTTTACCTGCTGAGCCATCTCTCAGGGTCCCAAAGGTACAGGATTTTAAGAGCTGTTGGCGGTCGTTCCCTGTGTTTCTGTTGGAGGCCATTGAACCCTCTATGTGGGGACATTGATTGCATTATCATGTCCAGCTTATAAGAAGGATCTGTTAAATATTTGTGGACTATAGAATAGGTGCCCCATATGTAGTTGATTATATTAATAAAGGTCTATCATTCATTACTAGCACATTATATAGGCCAGAAACCTATGTTACAATAACTTTAAGCCCCTGTATAATTGCTCCTGCTTACAGATGGGGAAACTGAGGATCAGAGACAGCAAAGCCTCAACTAGTCCATCAAGCTGAGGATCTGGAGTGCTGCACTCGGAAACAGGTACGAGTGACGGAAGCCTGTGGCTGCTCATGGAGCCATCTCAGTTCCCTACAGCTCCTCATAGCTTTCCTGGAGAGCTGGTACTCAAAATGTATTCACTGGCTGGGCTACAAAATGAAATAAACCGCCTGCTTTCTTGATCTGATTAGTAAAAGGCTTTCAATAGAGCCTCAAAGCCTTGTGGCAGCAGAAACAGAAACCAGTCTTCAAGCCCCTTCCCGGCAACCTTGCTGACCATTTTCCTTCAGTCTCTCTACTGTGTCTCGTATTGGAAATCTGTCCAGGGTGGCCTGCCCTGAGCTGAACTTGCAGTCCAGGAGAGAAAGCCTTCGATCAAAGGCTTGGGTACTGAATTTGGAGTCCCCACGTCTGTGTTTGAGCATCAGCTGCAGCTATGTACAAGGGCATGTTTGAGGGGTGCTGCCTGCTGCTGTGTCTATGTGTGGATGGGTACGTGCGAGGGGTGCTGGCTGCTCCCCTGGCCTCACTGGCTAGGGATAGGCGTGTGTCAGGGCTGCTATAGCTATGTGCATGGGCATGTGTGAGGGGTGCTGGCTGCTGCGTAGCTATGTTGCCAGACATGTGGGTGGCTGCTGACTGCCACTGAGGCTACGTGGAGGGGGACGAATGTACCCTGGCTGTCACTGGCCATGCACAAGGGCCCTCGCCCCCTCAGCTTCCCTGGCGCAGTGGCACCTTCCTTGCGGACCCCTGGGCCCGCGTCTCCATGGTCGCCCGCTGACTCTCCTAGGCCGAGATCGGGCGTGCATTCTGGTTCAGCCGCGCATTCGGCCTCGGCCGCGCCGTCCGCCGGCGGTTCCGAGGCCTCGGGGTGCATGCTGGGTCCTGGCTCTCCGAGGGTGCCGCGGTCGCTCCGCCAGCAAGGCTCGGGTCTGCTCAGACACAGGGGTCTCCGTCGTTAGCCGCCAAAGTTTCCCAGGTCGCCGCGGCAACCAGCGCGCACGCGCAGTTTTTTACGCTACGGAGGGCGGGTCCCACGAGGGCTCGGCCCCGGCGCGTGCGCGGGTCACGTGGGGTGCGGCCGAGCGGCGCAGTCGGGGGCGTTGGCCGCGCGGGGCTGGCGGCGGGACTGGCTCTGGAGACCGCGCTGCTAGCTGCAGGTACCGCATCCGCGCCCCGCGCTGCCAGGCGTCCGCTTCCGGTCCCTTAGAGGCCGCGCCCCGCCCTGCGCGCCCAGGCCACGCCCCTCGGGACCCCGGCCCGTCTTTCGCGGGGCCCCGCTGCGCCCCGAAGCCGCGAACTCTTAGTTCCGCGCTGCCTGCGGGGCCCCCCCCCTGCAGCCGACGCAGGTGCCCCCAGCCCCGCGTTCTCATTCGGCGTCCCGCACACCATGGCCGCTTTCTTTGTCCGTGCTTTTTATTCTCGTATCTCTGCGGCTCAGTCTGAGTAGGTTCTGGGACTTAAAATGAATGCAGAATGGCAATGCTCCTGGAGAAAGGGCTGAGCCTGGTGGATCTTCCGGCATTGCAGGGCTCGGCCAGGTGCCGGGGAAGGATGGGGAGGCAGCGGGGCGTGTCCGGGTTCCCAAGGACGAGCTGCTGGGACTCAGCCTCGCCCTGTTCAGGGTTGCGGCCAGTCGAGGGGTCACAGTGGACCCCCATCCAGGCTCTGTGCAATGCTAGGTCTCAATCTCGGGTCCTAGCTGTGGGGTACTGAGATAGTACTTTGCCTCAGTTTCTCCATGTGTAAATTGGAGATTGAAGAGGGAATAACGTGAGGCCATTAGGAGTACAGCACTTAGCTTTTTCGTAAAGCGGACTCAGTACCAATTGCGGTAGCTGACCTCAAACCTTGGATAATAATCCTGGCTGGTAGCTAAGGTGTATCGAACAGTTGCAAAAAGATGCTATTCTGAGTGCTTTTTATGTTATCGCTTCATCTAATTCTTTGTAGTCAGGAGCTTTTAGTCCCTTTTACAAGTGGTAGAGAAAGGGCAGAGTGATGTAACTTTACAGGACGCACCAGTACCAAGTGGGGAGCCGGATTCCAACCCTGCCGTTCAGTGTGGTCTCGGTCTCTGCAGGAGTATGCTGGGAGCCCAGAGTTCAATGCTACCTTTTCTTTGTTTACTTTTATTATTTTTGTTATTCGTATGTGTGTGTTTGGGTGGGGGTGAGCCCGAGTGTCTGTGGAGGCCAGAAGCACCTGATCCCCCTGGAACTGGAGTTAGAGGCGGTGTGAGTTGCCTAAGGTGGGTGCTGGGAACTGCACTTGGGTCCTTGAGATGAGCAGTATGTTCTCTTAACCCCTGAGCCATCTCTCCAGCCCCCTAGTGGCTTGTTTTTAGTGAGTGAGTGAGAGAGAGGGAGGTGTGTGGTGTGCGTATATGAGAGATGCTTAGGTTTGCTCACCTCTGTAAGTGTGGCCAAAGGTAAAAGTCAAATGTCTTCCTGTAGGAACTCTCCGGCATCTTCCTCTGTTCTTCATCTTATCATCTTCTTCATCATCATCATCATCATCATCATCATAATCATTTGGGCTTTTTGAGATACAGTCTCCCTGTAGCTCCAGATAGCCTGAGCCTGGAACTTGCTATGTAGACCAGGCTGGCTTCCATCTCACAGAGACTCTCATGCTTCTGCCTCCTGAGTGCTATGACTAAAGACATGTGCCACCACACCCAGCTTCTACCTCTTTTTTTTTTTATTATTATAAAGGATCTCCCACCGAACCTGGAGCTCTGTTTAGGCTAGAATGACTGGCCCCCAGGATCCTCCCACCCACATTCCCCTCCCTCCAGCTCCGGAGTTACAGACACTTGCTATGGTGCTGGGCTTTTTAAAAAAATTTTTTTTATAACGAATGGAATTTAATGTAACTGTCACACACATGGGGTGAGGGCAGTGTGGCCAGCACCCACCTGGGCACCCTTGAGGGCAGGCTAAGGCTACGACCCGTCAGGAAACACTTAAGTGGCTGAGGGCTGCATAGGTGCAAGAGATCTGAATTCAGGGCCTTATGTGTGCATAACAGGAGCTTAACTGGCTGAGCCATCTTCCAAGTCCCAAGTGGATTTTTATTTATGTTTTAAATTTTATTTATCTTTATATTATATTATTTTTACAAGTGTTTTGCCTGCATGTATATAAGTGTACCCGTGTCATGCAGTGCCCTAGAGGTCAGAAAAGGGGGGTAGGATTCCCAAGAACTGGAGTTACAACCAGTTTTGAGCCCCCATGTAAGTGCTAGGAACCAAACCCTGGTCTTCTGCAAGAGCAGCTAGTGTTCTTAACCACTGAACCATCTGTCCAGACTGCCCTGGATGGATTTAAAAAGAAATTGATGTGTATAAATGTTTTCCCTGCATGTACATAAGTGCACCATATGCAGGCCTGGTGCCTGTGGAAGCCAGAAGAGGACTGGAGCTATAGATGCTTCTGAGCTGCCATGTGAGTGCTGGAACTGAACCCAGGTCCTCTGGAGGAGCCCAAGTGCTCTTAACTGCTGAGCCATCTCTCCGGCCCTGTGTTTTATTTTATTTTTATTTATTTATTTATTTTTAGTCTTTTTGAGACAGGGTCTCCCTTTAGTCCTAGGTGGCCTGGAGCTCACTCTGTAGACTAGACTGGCCTTGAACTCACAGAGATCCACTTGCCTTTGGCTTCCGGGTGCTGGGATTAAAGGCATGCACCACCACACCTGGCCCTATGTGCTTTTATTGAGGTAAAATTCACATAACGAAATGTGTCATTCTAGCCATTTTGAAGCAGACAACGTAGCACTTTGTAGTATGTTTGCAGTGCTGCGCAGCTGTCACCAGTATTTCTCCATTATCTCCACCACCACCCCCACCACCCCACCTTCCCCTCCCACCTAGGAGTTTCACCCCCAGAGCACTGGGACGCATCAAGCCCCAGCATTCTGTTTTCTGTCTCTCTGGATTGTCCTGTTGCAGACATTTCCCACATGTGTGATCACATTCTCTGTGTTCTTTTGTGTCTAGCCTCTGCCTGTCAGCATCATGTTTTCATGCCACATGTGCTCAGTGTTTCTTTTTAGATCTCAGTAATTCATTGTTTGATGGGGGCCCCATTTTCTTCCTTCATCTTTTGATTTTCTGTCTTTGTGTTGATAAGAATAAGGCTGCAAGGCCAGCTTGGTCTACAAAGTGAGTTCCAGGACAGCTAGGGCTACAGGGAGACCCTGTCTCAAAAAGACCAAAAAAAAAAGAATAAGGCTGCAGATGTTGCAGAATTGTGATATAAAAAGTGCTTTCAGCTCTTTTGGGGTGTGCCTAGGCTGCTGGTTCCTTGGTTCCTATTGCCTAAGATCTCAGGGGCTTTGGGTCTTGGGTATGAATCCCAGCTTCCAGTTCCCCTGTTGTTCTTTTCCCTCCCCTCACTGCTGGATTAATCAAAGATCAAAATTGGCAGCTGAAGGTAAGGAGATTCCAAAAAGTCACACCCATAAGCAAAGTCCTTGCAGAGTGCTGATACAAAGTTACAGAGCTTTTTCTTGTGAGGAGTGAAACTTGAGTTTTGAGCACAAAGCAGTATTTGATTCTTTTTATTCAGTAAATATTGTATACACAGCAGTGTGCTGGTGCTGTGGGGTCCTGTTAAAGATGGATGAAGCCCCATTGGCCACTGTCATAAAACCCAGGAGGATTAGACTTAACTCAGAAAAGCTTCTAGAAAATACAGGGAAGAAATTTCGTGATTTGGGGTGAAGCTGGAACATCTGACAAGTGATGAACATAAAGGAGAGATTGAGACATTTGACAGCATAGAGACAACTAGCTAATCAGCTTTAGAAAGACAGCGGGGAGCAGGGCATCTTGGATCTGCCAAGAATTCTAGTTCAGAGAGGAAACAGTCCGGTAGGGAGAGAACAAAGGACGGAATCGGTGTTTGAGAGACTCAGAGACAGCCACAGGTAGGGTCAGAAGGGCCTCAGTTAGAAATCAGAGAGACGAGGAGACACCTGCAGCCCTCTTGGCTGTGGAGTTGTTGGGCTTCCTGACAGCAGCACCGGGAGTGAGTGTGACGGCCCACCAGTGGCACTAGAAAAGGCATGGGCAAGGTGGAGCAGAGCACTTGAGTGCATTGGGGTCCAGTGTTTCTACCATGGGGCGTGTCCTTTCAGGAATACCCTCTGGTGTCCATGCAAGGAGGCTAGAATGGTGATAGTCTTGTTCACAAGTGCATAGGACAGCATGGGGCTGGCAGCATGGGGGTGTCACACACTGAAGCTGGGACCTTCTCCAGGATGTTTCTTTTCCAGTTGGAAGTAGGTCAACACAGGACACTGGGGGAGTCCTCCTGCACACAGGACACTGAGGGAGTCCTCCTGCACACAGGACACTGGGGGAGTCCTCCTGCACACAGGACACTGGGGGAGTCCTCCTGCACACAGGACACTGGGGGGGTCCTCCTGCACACGGGACACTGGGGGAGTCCTCCTGCACACGGGACACTGGGGGAGTCCTCCTGCACACGGGACACTGGGGGAGTCCTCCTGCACACGGGACACTGGGGGAGTCGTCCTGCACACGGGACACTGGGGGAGTCCTCCTGCACACGGGACACTGAGGGAGTCCTGCACACAGGGAACACTAAGCAGCATTGTTACTATTTCAGAGTAGAAGTTGGGGGATGCAGCTTATAGGGGGTGGGGGCACACTTTATTGCCAGTTCCAGGGAGGCTGAGGCAGGACGACAAGTTCAAGGCTAGCTTGGGGGGGAGGGCAGGTCCTCCTATGTGGAGGAGGGGGCAGGAATGCTCTAGGAGTTTACAAGGACCCTGCTTTTGTTGGCTGGGGTGGGTGGCTGAGTAGGCGCTTTATTTCCTTTGAACTGTGCGTAGTAGGTTTTACACATTCAAATATATTTCCCAGGTTTTTTCTGTTATGGGAAAAATAGTTTTCGACAGTTCCTGTCCTTCGTAGGCCTAACTCCAGTTGCAGAGCCAGAAGGAAACAAGTGAAATGTTAAATTAGAGGTGAAGCTGTGTAAGGAAAGGCCACTTGGATAGGAGTGGCAAGGGGTTCGGTCCAGGTGAGGTTGGTCCCCAAGGCTGGCAGTGGCTTGTTGGTAAATGCTGGTGTTTGAACCAAGGTGAGGGAGTGGATAGGGGCCTCAGAAGGCCAGATGGGATTTGGGGTACTGTGTACAAGGCACACTCAGTGGAAACACCGGAGCCTGAGTAAAAGGTGCAGCCTGTGGGTGGAGATGGTGAAGGCCTGTGGGACCCACCTGGGTGGGACTTACTGCTTTCTGAAACGCTCCATGGTGGTGGTGAGGGCATGGTGCAGGTTCTTCAGCTTGTCCTAGTAAAGCCAGACCAACAGGTTGTTCCCCTGTCCTTTCATCGTGGCATCCATCCTCCATCCACCTGTCCATCCCTTTTACCTGACATCTTTCCTACTTCTCCATCCTTCTTCCTGGCATCTGTCCCTCCATCCACCTGTCTGTCCTTCCTTCCCAGCACCAGTCCCTCTGTCCGTCTCCTCTCCTCTCTTCTCAGCAGCTATCCCTCCATCCACCTGGTCTTTGTGACAAGTCACTACTGAGGTGGTGACTTGAACCTGCTTGTTACCTTTTGGTTCTTCACATCAGAGACAAAAATCCACCCCACTGTGCTGAAGCCAGGGTCCCCATCAGGGCAGGGTCTTTCTTGAGGTCCTCATCTTGAGCCACTCTCACATCGACTGTCATGGCTGTCTCCATCTTGAGACCCTGTGGGGATGGCTCTTCCTGATCCTCTGCCCCTGAGCCCCCGTCATCCTTGTCTCTGTCTTCCCTGTCCCCTCTTATCAGAACATGTCATTGCATCCATCCTTCCCAGAAAATCTGGGCTATCAGTTCCATTACCCCTGATCACTCCTGGAAAGTTCTGCTCTCTACCTGAGTGCATGTATATAGAGCGTGGGCAGCAGGCACAGCCCGTGGAGGCCGTTACCTCAGCTGACTGCTGTGACATGCCAAAGGGCTTTCTCCTTCACACTTTTTTTTTGTTTGTTTTGTCTTTTCGAGACAGGGTCTCCCTGTAGCCCCAGCTGTCCTGGAACTCACTCTGTAGACCAGGCTGGCCTTGAACTCACAAAGATCCGCCTGCCTCTGCCTCCCGAGTGCTAGGATTAAAGGCGTGCGCCACCACGCCCGGTGACACACTTTATTTTCAAAGCACCTTGGCCAGCTTGTTTGGTGTTCTTTCTGAAAGAGGACAGGCTGTGCTCACTTGACCACCCAAATGATGTCTGTGTTCTGGCCAAGGCTGCTGTCCCCGGGCTCTTGATTTGGAGTGGAGGGTGTATTCTGTGTGGCTTGATTTTTTTTTTTTTTTTTTTTTTTTTTTTGTCTTTTTGAGAGCAGGGTCCTCCCTCACGCCCCAGCTGTCCTGGAACTCACTTTGTAGATCTGGCCTGGCCTTGAACTTTGAATGCCGCCCCTGCCTCTGCCTCCTGTGTGCTGGAATTAAAGGTGTGCACTAACATGCCTAGCTTGATTTTTGTGTTGCCACAGGGAGGCTGTAAAACATGGGTTTAGGTGGAGTTGCAGGCTGCAAGCTTAGTAGCATGCCTCTTAACTCTTAGTCGTGGCAGGTGTGTGTGTGGGTGTTGTGTGTGTGTGTGTTGTTAAAGGGCCAGGGGGGGGGAGGCTTTTTTGTGTATGTGGGGCTTGGGGAGGGGTGAGTGACTTTGCTCCTGAAGCTGTGGCCCTCATTTCCCATGATGCTTTTGTACTTGGATTACTTGGATGGCTGCCTTCTGTTAGTTGGTGAACCTAGCCCTGGTGTGACCTCTAACCACAGCGACACCTAAACGGCACTTGTTGCTCTTTCTTTGCTTTGGGGACACTTCCGATTTTGTTTTGTTGTTAGTTGTCAGGTAGAGATCAAGAAAGGTCAAAGCTTTGGTCCTGGGTCGTCGGGTTGGCACATACCTTAAGTCCAGCCTTGGAAGCAGAGGCAGGCCAGATCTCCGTGAGTTCAACGCCGCCTGGTCTACACATGAGAGTTCAGGCACAGCTGTGGTATCTCAAAAAGACAAAAAAAAAAAAAAAAAAAAAAAAAGAAAAGAAAGAAAGAAAAAAAAGAAAGCAAAGCTTTAAAAAATGTTTGTTTGAGAGACAGGATCTTGCTCATAGCCCAGGCTGGCCTTGAACTCCTTATGTTGCTCAGGCTAACCTCAGTCTCTCAGTCCCATCATGTCCCACTAAAAAACTTTTACAATTTTTGGGCTGGAGAGATGGCCTCGTGTTTAAGAGCGCTGACTGCTCTTGCAGAGGACCCAGGTTGGATCCCCAGCTCCCACATGGTGGCTGAGAACCATCTTTAACTCCAGTTCCAGGGGAATCCGACACCCTCTTCTGACCTCTGCAGCATTGCATGACATGGTTGCACAGAGCTACATGCAAACAGTACATTCATACACATAAATTTTTTTTTAAAGTTAAAAAAACTTTTACAATTTTTATAACTTTACTGTGGTTTCAGTGACACACAAAATCATACATATTTAAGGTATCACATGATTTGAATATGTATACATCATTGAATGATCACCAGCTTCAAGTTCATTAGCATGCCTGTCAACTCACAGTAGTGTGTGTGTATGTGAACTCAGAGTCACATGTGTGCTCGTGTGCATGTGCATGAGTGTGTTTGAGTGTGTGTGTGTGTGTGTGTGTGTGTGCACTGAGAAGTCAGAAGATCTGTCCTTCTGATACGTTTCAAGTAACATCCACATGCCTCAGTAGGCTCCAGACCTGACTATTCAGCCTGTTTGTGTTCAGAGCAAGTCTTGGAGCTTAATGGTTTTCTAAAAAGTGCCAGTTTCTCCTTTCATTCATGTAAACATAGGGAGGGGCCTGAGAGGATGGGGCGAATTCCTTTGTTTCATTTTTATGATCCACCAGGGTCTGAGCAGACTGAGAGGAGGGAAGCTGAGCCCTGTGCACAGCTGTTAGCCCAGGGCTCCAGGCCTTGGGACCGTCCCCAGCCACCTCCTCCAGCTGGTCTTCCTCCAGCCACCCAAACACTGCCCTTTGTCTTAAAGGCAGTTTACAGCCCAGCCCCTCCCATCTGCTGTGCAAACCTCAAGTGGCAGTGGACAGGCTTGCCTCAAGGCTGTGACTGGGCTGTGGGTTGGCACAGCAGCCTTTCCCCCCTCTTCACCCTGGGGATCCTAACCAGCCCTCAGGATGCCTGCACTGTCCCGTCCAACAGCCTCCCAGATGCCTGGCCTTGTGGGTGCTCGGTTACCTTTCTGTGAGTCCCAGGTGAACAAGCCAAGGTGAACCCTGGTTTACTTCCTCATGGTGTCTTTGGTCTGGCACACTTAGTGGTTGTCTTCCCTGTTCGGGTTGTTTGGTTTTCCATGGAGACTTTGCTTCTCGATGTTGACCAGCAGCCATCCACTCTTCGGTCTTCTGGTGTCATTGTGCTTCACTAGGAAACAGTTTGACTAGATCAGGCTTCTGTGAATTTGGCGGGTGTGAATCAGGTCTCATCTTGGCGCAGGAGGTTTTTAGCTCTAGACCTCCAACACCCCTATGCAGCACATCAGGTGGTGAGGTCACCAAATCAGCTGTCCCTGACAGTGCCAAGCTGGGGGATGGTCTCCAGGGGAGAGTGGAGAAGTCAGCCAAGGCCTGAGCCCCCATTGGATCAGTGTACCTGCCCTGGGACCTGTAAACAACATATCCCTGGGGGTTTTTACACATAGTATTTCCTTCTGTAAAGGGTGGCATAGGCCCAAATCTGGGTTTCAAAATGGCTCCTACCGAGGGCTGGAGAGATGGCTCAGCAGTTGGGAACTCCAACTGTTCTTGCAGAGGACCCGGGTTCGATTTCCAGCACCCACATGGTGGCTAAGAACCATCTTTAACTCCAGTTCCAGGGGAATCTGACGCCCTCTTCTGATCTCTGCAGCGTTGCACGACATGGGTGCACCAACCTACATGCAGACAGTACACTCATACAACATAAAAATAATAAATTTTTAAAACAACAACAAAAAACCCAAAATGGCTCCTAGCAAGTGCAGACTGGGCAGGAAAAGAGCTTGAGGCCCAGTTATACCTTCAATTTAGGAAATATCTGCCGAGCAGCTTCTCCATGCCAGGGTGGAAGGGCTGGAGGGCCAGAGGGGAACAAGACCGGGCCTCCATCTGGAGGAATGAGCACCCTGGCACACAGTCCCAGGGTGGGCTGTGTGGGGGAGGTCAGGCCACTGTACCTGGTGCCTTTTGCCCCTCCTCCTCTGAACCCTTATCTTTCCTGGCAGGGGATTGGATAGTGTTGGGCACCTGAGTTTGTGGGCCAGCCAGGATGCCCAGGCTGGCTGTGGTGGTGTGCATGTTTCAAATAGACACTGGGAGCAGATGAAGAAGGTGGTGTGTGGGGAGAGGGAGGGAGGGAGGGAGGGAGAAGAGAGAGAGAGAGAGGAAGAGGGGAGGAGGGAAGGGGGAAGGGAGGGGGGAGGGGAGAGGAAAGGAGAAGAGGGGAGAGGAGAGGAGGAGAGGGGAGGAGGGGAGGGGAGGGGAGGAGAGAAGAGTGCTGGGAAAAACTCAGGCAGATGCTGGAGAGATGAGAGGCAGGTGTCACCAGCAGCTCTGTGCCCCCTTTCCAGGACACCAACTGGCTGCTCAGGCTCTACCTGCCCTGGGTCACTGGGGGCTCTGCCTCCTGTCTTTCCCCGAGCTTACTTAGATGTTTTGTTCCCTCGATGACGTGTCCCTAAGACAAAAGGTGGAGGATAAGGAGGCCAGCCGACCATCCTCGGGCACCCACTGTGCCTGTTTCTGAGAGGAGCCCTCTGAACTTTGCCACCCATTCTTACATGAAAAGTTTTGTTTTGAAAACTTTGATCTCAGTTATTTAAGTATTCCCAGCTGAGTGAGGAAGGAAAAAGAAAAGTGTGTTGTTGACTTCATTCACAGGTTGCTGTTACGAAGACAGCTGCGTGGTGCTAAGGCCCAGAGCCGGCAGAGAGAAGGTGAGAGGAGATGGGACTGGGACAGAGCCCCTGAGGCCAGGCATGTCCCAGGGAGCCTACTTCACATCCCAGGAAAGTGGGACTAGAGGGCCAGGAGTTCCCTCACAGAGCTCAGCACAGGGCACCAGATGTGAACTGGCCCTTCTGTGGAGCTTCCTGCATACGCTGGATGTGGGCACTTCCCACTATGTGCCTGACTGTAGCCCTGGTCTGTCTGTCTGTCTGTACCCCTCCCCTTCAGTGCTGTGGTAGAACCCAGGCCTGGCATTTGCTAGGCAGTGCCCTGCCCCAGCCACATCTCTAGGCTCATGCTTTGTTCCTAATTTGATTGCATTTTGTTTCAAAAGTTGTAGCACAAACCAGTGATTTAGCTTTTTCATTTACTCTCTCATGGCCTATGGTTGGAAGTAAGCAAGCTGCACATATAGTTTAAAAGCATTATTTCAGGAACTCCCAGTCTAGGGCGGTTTAACTCTCAGCTTTCCATGCCCTATCTTATGAGAAGTCACTGTGTTGACCGTCTGCCACCCAGCCACTGGCATCTCCCCAGTGGCTGTGAGCATTTGCCTAGGATGGCAGACCTCATGCCCACAGATGGAAGCTTTAGGGGATTTCTGCATACGTGTGCATGTTCTCAGGTGTGTAAGTGCACATATGTATGTGTGAGCATGCATGTTAGTGCACACGTGTGGAGGCCAAAGGTTGATGTATCAAGGCAGGGTCTCTCACCTGAACCTAGAGCTCAGAGATCCAACCAGTCTCTAGCCAGTTCGCTCTGGGGATCACTTGTCCACACTTCCCGAGGGTGATGAGCCAGACTCCATCCAAAGCATTTAGTTCATTATTTTAATTATGTTTAACATTAAATATTTGGTTTTGAACATGACTAGTAAGAAGGCTTTCTTTCCCCTCACCAACTTTGGCAATTAATTAATTAATTGGGGATGTCTTTGAGATAGGCTCCGACGTAGCTGACCCTCCTGCCTCTTGCCTCCGCCTCCTGAGAGCAGCATCTTGGATGAGAGCTCCCTGCTCGACAGGCCTCGAAGTCTCCATCTTCCCACCTCAGTCTCTTCAGTAGCTGGGATTACAGGTCTGTGCTGCAGGACCTGATTTTTATTTTTATTTTTGGGGACAAGATCTTACTGTGTATACAGCCTGGGTTTTTGGCTTCATACATGGAATCTTCCTGCCTCAGCCTCCCAAATGCTGGAATTATGTGTACATGTCACTACAGGTTTAGAAAAACTTCTTTTTAAAACTTCTTTTAAAACTTCTTTTTAAAACGCCGGGCGTGGTGGCACACGCCTTTAATCCTAGCACTTGGGAGGCAGAGGCAGGCGGATCTTTGTGAATTCAAGGCCAGCCTGGTCTACAGCCAGGACAGCTGGGGCTACAGGGAGACCCTGTCTCGAAAAGACAAAAAAACCCCAAAAAACCAAAAAAACAACTTACTATCATTTTCAGCTTAATTAGCAACATGGGAGAAATGTGGAATGTGGTGCAGGGCGATCCTGCCCTCCTGCACGCAGTCCTGCGGGCCCGCTCCTCTGCTTGCTGGCACATTTCTGTGTTGTTGGTGTGTAATTTGAACTGCACGACATTCATTACTCAACCCTTTTTCAGACTTTCTTGTGCCTTGTGTCCCATGTGGTTGGGCCCCAGTTCAGTGTTAGTTTGAGTCATTTTTCCCTCTGCAAAATTTGATAGAACTTCGGGAGGTGCCCAGTCGCCCACTTGTTCTTCCTCAAGCTGGTGCCCGTTTTTGCTCTTATTTCAGGACACCCCTACACACACACACACACACACACACACACACACACACACACTTTAATGGGATTTCTTTCAAGAAGAGTCACTTGCACAAGTTTCATATTTTCTTTTTTTGGGGTAAGGAGGCAGTACTTCAAATCCATTTCTTGTGTGTGATCTTGGTTGTCCTGTGTGTGTGAACACGTGAGCCTCCAGGCCCATCTAGCTGTTTAGGCTCTCCGTCCCTCCTGTTGGGCACACCCTGGATTTGCTTCAGAGACTCCCCTGCTGGAGCAGCCCTTGGTCAGGCCATCAGGACCCTGAGCTGGCCTCTGTCCACCTTCCCAGGACCCCTGATGCTTGCAGGCATAGCTACCCAGGTGACATGGCATTTTAATTGTCTGGTTAAACAGCTGCTTCTGTCTTGGTGTTGTTAGCACCTGACACAGTACATGGGACATGCCCATGCTTTGTTTGCTGTGTATACACTCAGAAGAGGTGTGTGTGAGTTTCTCAGACCCAGAGGCCAGGCAGAGGTAACGCTGAACAAACAAGGTTGGTAAGGCGGGGTGCTAACTGTGTTATCTCCAAACAGCACCATCTCTTCAAGTATAGGGATGCTTCCTCTATTTAACATGCATTTTTTTTTTGTTTTTTTTTGTTTTTTTCTGTATGTGTATTAATAATGTACTGTCTGCATGCAGGTTTGTGCACCCGTGTCGTGCAACGCCGCGGAGGTCAGAAGAGGGTTTCGGATTCCCCTGGAACTGGAGTTCTCCTGGAATTGGAGTCTCAGACGGCTCTCGGCCGCCATGTGGGTGCTGGGGATCGAACCCGGGTCCTCTGTAAGAGCGGTCAGCACTCTTAACCGCTAGGCCATCTCTCCAGCCCCTAACATGCATGTTTACTTTAACTCTGTGGGAGCCCCAGGGAGCCCCTGAGGCCATGTGCAAACACTGCCTGTGTTATTCGGTTTGTCTACATGGGTGGGAGCTCTTCTGCACTGGCTGCCTGGGGATAAAGCAGGGAGCTGAATGCCACCCTGGGCTGTTATCCTGCCCTCTGAGTCGAAACTCTGCCTCCTGAAGCTCAGTGTAGTGCCTTTTAGGGATACATAGCAATCGTGTTTACCCCTCTTCCAGCAGTGCAGCATGCAGCATGAAGTCAGTACTTCAGGAGGGCTTTGGTAACTGAGCAGTTCTATTTATTAATCCCCTTGGAAGGAAATACCTTTAGAAGCCACAGTTCAGTGAGGAGACCATGCAGTGACCAGGACTCCGGGCTCAGGGCTCTCAGGAGTTACTGTTGTTTGAATGCAGAGTTGAGAAGTTCGGAGGTCCCCTTCCATCCTCACTCTGAGCTTGCCTGTCCCTCTTGCTCATTCAGTGAAGAGCAGCTCACTCTCTCTTTCTTCTGTGTCTGCAGGTTGCCATGGCTGCTGTCGACAGCTTCTACCTCTTGTACAGGGAAATCGCCAGGTCTTGCAATTGCTATGTGGAGGCTTTGGCCTTGGTGGGAGCCTGGTACACAGCCAGAAAGAGTATCACCGTCATCTGTGACTTCTACAGTCTGGTCAGACTGCACTTCATCCCGCGCCTGGGGAGCAGGGCCGACCTGATGAGGCAGTATGGAAGATGGGCCGTCGTCAGTGGTAACATGATTCCAAGTCCAGCAGTCTTTTCTGTTCTGGTTGTTTAAGATGGGTGCTTTGGGGAAGAAGTGAACATAACGGAATGTCTTCTGTTTCCCACTGGGACCCCGCTCTGCACCCTCTTCCACTTGTCTCAGACTGGCGACCTCACTGTTCCTAGCTCCGCTTCCCGCCTTTATATTGGCTTTCTGCTCTGTTTCAAAATTATCATTCAAAACCCCCAGGGCTTGCAGAAATTCTTCACCTTTTTGAATTTAATTTTGATGTTATGAATTGCCCCCAAAAGGCCCCATCTTGGCACCTGAACAAGACAGAAGTTTGGAAGCAGATTCTTCTATCTTGTGCCAGGTGCTGGGCGCAGAGCAGTGCCTAGTCTCTGTCTGGAAGCCAGATACACTTGTTTTGTTTTGTGTTGTGTTGTGTTTTGTTTTTGAGACAGGGTCTTCCTGTAGCCCCAGCTGGCCTGGAACTCACTATGTAGACCAGGATGGTCTTGAACTCACAGAGCTCCACCTCCCTCTGCCTCCCAAGTGCTGGGCTTAAAGGCATGCGCCACCACACCTGGCCTTTTTTAGTCTTTTTGAGATGGTCTCCCTGTAGCCCCAGCTCTCCTGGAACTCTCTATGTAGACCAGGTTGGCCTTGAACTCACAGAGATCTGCCTACCTCTGCCTCTACCTCCTAAGTGCTGGGATTAAAGGCGTGCACTACCACATGTCACTGCACACATATGGAGGTCAGACACTTGCAGGATTCTGTTCTCTTTCCATCTCATCAGTGCCAGGGATTGAACTCAGGTCCTCAGGTTGGCAGCAAGCACCTTTCCTACTGAGCTAGCTCTCTGGGCCCTGTCTGGGAATCTCTAGCATACATCACTCACCTTAGCATATCAGCATTATCCTTGACCAGCAGAAGTCACAGCACACTTTTATCTCCAGTGTGATCTTCTGTGATCAGGTCTGCAGTGCAGTATGCGTCTTCTGTGATCAGGTTGCAGTGGGTGGTTTGGGCTCCTTCAACACCACATTTGACTGGCTCACAACTCCTGGCTGGCATTGCAGGGGCCACAGACGGCATCGGGAAGGCCTACGCCGAGGAGTTAGCAAGCCATGGGCTCAGTATCATTTTGATCAGCCAGAACGAAGAGAAGCTGCAGGCTGTTGCCAAAGACATAGCAGACACCTACCGGGTGGAGACTGACATCATCGTGACAGACTTCAGCAAAGGCCGGGAGATCTATGCTCCTATCCGAGAAGCCCTGCGAGACAGAGAGGTTGGCATCCTGGTGAATGATGTGGGTGTCTTCTACCCCTACCCCCAATATTTCGCTCAGGTCCCCGAGGACACACTGTGGGACATCGTAAACGTGAACATCGCAGCTGCCAGCCTGATGGTCCACATAGTGCTGCCAGGGATGGTGGAGAGGAAGAAGGGTGCTATCGTCATTGTGTCTTCTGGTTCTTGCTGCAAGCCCACTCCCCAGCTGGCTGCCTTCTCTGCATCCAAGGTTAGGCTCTCCTTCCTCCAGGACCTGTGTTCGGTTGGCAGGTTCCCCTGGCTGACCAGTGTTGCCACTCCCCATTGCTTACACTGGCACTTTGCTGAGAACCAGCAGGTCCTCCCTCCTGGGCTAAAAGTTCTCCCACACTGTGCTCCCTAGGCCTACCTGGACCACTTCAGCCGAGCCCTGCAGTATGAGTATGCCTCCAAGGGCATCTTCGTGCAGAGCCTGATCCCCTTCTACGTGGCCACCAACTTGACTACACCTGGCAGCTTCCTACACAGATGCCCATGGTTGGCACCTTCACCCAAAGTATATGCACAGCATGCTGTGTCTACCCTGGGTATCTCGAAGAGGACCACGGGTTACTGGTCCCACACTATTCAGGTAGGCATGCGTAGTTGCAGCTCCAGATC
Organism: Rhizomys pruinosus; assembly: GCA_009823505.1. Taxonomy (NCBI): domain Eukaryota; kingdom Metazoa; phylum Chordata; class Mammalia; order Rodentia; family Spalacidae; genus Rhizomys; species Rhizomys pruinosus. The sequence continues at coordinate 2,215,844 of VZQC01001082.1, read as the reverse complement.
GGGTACATGCTTCTAAACACTCGTGAGCAGAACCCAGGAGCCTGGTGGAAGCCTTGTTTTGGAAGGCTGAGCTCTGGAAACCCTCCTGCCTCACAGTCTCTAGGATCTGGGTCACAAAGCCAGATCCTCCTGTGGGATTAGAATTTTCAGGCTTTCATTCTGTGTGACATCCAGAATATGAAATAAGCTGCAGCGTGTGGGAATTTCAAAGTGAAGGTCTTGGTAAGGCTCAAAGGGAAAGCTCTAAGTGCACAGCTTGAGCCTCGAGGTAGGTTCCTGGTCACACAAGCCCCACGTCAAATGCACTTCACTGTGTATTTATTCTCCTTTGTTCAGGAACCTTCAGACTTTCATCTGTTCAGGAGAATTTGAATTTTTCTTAAGTGTTTGTTTAGACATGTCAAAAATTTGGATCTTTTGAAAGTATTTCAGGTGGGGCTGGAGAGATGGCTCAGTGGTTTAGAGTACTGGCTGCTCTTGCAGAAGACCTGGGTTCAGTTCCCAACACTCACATGGCAGCTAACAACCTTCCAAAACTCCAGTTCCAAGGGATCTGACACCCTCTTCTGACCTCCGTGGGTATTACCTGGCATAGAGGCCTTTACATACATGCAGGCCAAACACTCATATACATGAAATAAAAATAAATAAATAAAATAAGTATTTCAGGGTTCAGCAGGTAAAGGCACTTGCCACCAATCCTGATGATCTGAGTTCAATCCTGGGACTCATGTGGTAGAAGGAGAGAACTGACACCCACAGGCTATCCTCAGACCTCCACACACATGTGGTGGCACACGCACACACAGACACAAACTTACACAAATAAATAAACATAAAACTTCAAAAGTATTTTAACTTTACTGGGCATAGTGGCACATGCCTTTAATCCCAGCACTTGGGAGGCAGAGGCAGTCGGATCTCTGTGAGTTTGAGTCCAGCCTGGTCTACGTAGTGAGTACAGGGACAGCCCGAGCTATAGGGAGATCCTGCCTCAAAAAGACCAAAAAAAAAAAAAAAAAGTATTTTAACTTTGCAGGATATTTAGAATTGTGAGTCTAGGTATTCAGGAGATAATTCACAGTGACTTATAAAAATGTATTTGTTATCATTATCTGGCATAGAAAACAGATGTGCCCAAATTTAGAATTTAAGACTATCTTGCGTAAAGATAATGTACTTTACCATGACAAAATAGAGATGTAAGTAAATTGACAGTTTTTATATTCATCAAAGGGCTTATAGCGAAAGGTTTGTTTAATGGTTGTTTCAAAGAGCTTTCTTACCTGAGACATCAGAGAAACCTGAAAAGTAGTTTCCAAGTGGGTGTGGTGACACAGCCTGTTTTCCCAACAGTCAGGAGGCCAAGGCAGGAGGATCTCAATTCAAGGACAGCCTGGGCTACATAGTAGTACTCTGTCTCAAAAAACGAAACAAGACAGGCGTGGTGGCACGCCCCTTTAATCCTAGCACTTGGGAGGCAGAGGCAGGCGGATCTTTGTGAGTTCAAGGGCAGCCTGGTCTACAGAGTGAGTTCCAGGTCAGCTTGGGGCTACAGGGAGACCCTGTCTCGAAAAGACAAAAA
>VZQC01001082.1:2178572-2212932 GCA_009823505.1 Rhizomys pruinosus | reverse complement strand
GCCTGTCCCTCAGTCCCCCATCCAGCCTGTCCCTCAGTCCCCCATCCAGCCTGTCCCTCAGTCCCCCATCCAGCATGTCCCTCAGTCCTCCATCCAGTCTGTCCCTCAGTCCTCCATCCAGCCCGTCCTTCAGTCCTCCATCCAGTCTGTCCCTCAGTCCTCCATCCAGTCTGTCCCTCAGTCCTCCATCCAGTCTGTCCCTCAGTCCTCCATCCAGTCTGTCCCTCAGTCCTCCATCCAGCCTGTCTTCTGACTTCCACCCCAGTGTCTAGTTTGGGAAGGAGGGACACTGCTTGAGCTGCTGCCATGGATTCTCTGCATGTGAATGCATGTTCACTGAGCACCTTCTAATACTCCTGGGCCTGTGAGGTCCCAGTCTTCCTGTCAGTGCCCCTTCAAGGGCTGCCATTGGATTTTGCTGCCCCTCTTTCTTCAACTTGTACAGACTGGTCAGGTTCAAACTTTAAAGAGCTTTTAAAAGCCTGGCTCTCTCTGCTTCCCTCTTGCTTCAGTTTGGGAAGTGTCCCTGCCCCAGCACAGAGGGTGCAGCTTCCCTGTGTGGCTCAGTGCAAGGCATCTTCACGGTGTGCAAAGCCCAAAGAAGGCCAGCCAAGAAGGAAGACTGGATACAGATCTGTGACCCGCTGCAGCAAGGAGGGTTATCTCCAGAGCGCAGGGTGTTTATTCAGGGAGCCTCTGTACCCACTTACCCAGTGTTGGTCCATGCCTGAGCATGCTCAGTTTAAGGTCACAGAGGTTAAAGTATTGGATAGGGATGCTTCTGGGCATGCCAAGCTGGCCCTGTGAGTTTAGCTGAAAATTAAGGAAAGGATGCTTTGAAGACACACTGACTGCAGAGTTTGGCCCTGAGGGTGCCATGACTACCATGCTCGCTGTAATCTGAAGGCTCCATGCTCAGCTCCTGTGGTTTGAATCTGCACCCTGAGGAGAAAGCCATCCCTCCTCTGCCTTTAGCTCCCATGGCTGCTGCTAAGGGTGCCAGCCACTCGCTGGCATACTGCAGGTGGTTGTCTCTACTGAGCTCCCCAGGGAACTGGCAGAATCTACCTTGATGCTATGGCCCAAGACAGACAATAGTCATGAATAGGAATGAAAAATACAGATGCTGGGGCTGGAGAGATGGCCTAGCGGTTAAGAGCTCCGACTGGTCTTGCAGAGGACCCAGGTTCGATCCCCAGCACCCACATGGCGGCTGAGAACCATCTTTAACTCCAATTCCATGGGAATCTGATGCCCTCTTCCGACCTCTGCAGCACTGCATGACACAGGTGCACAAACCTACATGCAGACAGTACATTCAAACACATAAAAATAAATAAATAAAAAATTAAAGCTGTGTGTGGTTGCGCAGGCCTTTAATCCTAGCACTTGGGAGGCAGAGGCAGGTGGATCTTTGTGAGTTCAAGGCCAGCCTGGTCTACAGAGTGAATTCCAGGACAGCTGGGGCTACAGGGAGACCCTGTCTCGAAAAGACCAAAAAAAAAAAAAAAATACAGATGCTTTGGGCTGGAGAGATGGCTTAGTGGTTAAGAGCACTTGCCACTCTTGCTGCACCCACAGGGCATCTCACAGTCATTTGTAACTCCAATTTCATGGGTTTCAACACCATCTGGCCTCCACAGGTGCTACATACACATGGTGCACATATATACATGTAGGCAAAACACTCATACACATAAAAATACAGTCTTTTTTGAAAGAAGAAAAAGGCCAGGTGTGGTGGGGCACACCTTTAATCTCAGCACTTGGGAGGCAAGGCAGAGGCAGGTGGATCTCTGTGAGTTCAGTCCAGCCAGAGATGACCTTGAACTTGCAAACCTCTTGTCTCTACCTTTCCAGTGCAGGGATTGGAGGAGGCATGTGGCACATGCTGCTCAGTTTATGCAGTACTAGGCACTCTACCAACTCAGCAGTAACCCTAATCTGACTTTGTAAGTCTTGACCAGTGAGCACAGCATGCATGTCCCAGTAGCTCAAGGTAGAGTCATCACTCTGTGCAGAAAGGGAGTGGGTATCCTTGGTGGGCATCATATGTTTGTTCTCCTCCATCAAATGAGTCTGGACTACTGTCTTGTACAGATGGAGACCTCAGTATAGAAGGCCCAGGAGCTTCTTTCTCTGTTGTGTGATGTGGTCTGCAGATGTCTGTCGGGTTAGATCCCACACCGTGGTGTGTAGTGTGGTCTGAAGACGTCTGTCGGGTTAGATGGCACTCTGGTGTGTAGTGTGGTCCGCAGGCATCTGTCAGGTTAGATTGCACACTGTGGTGTAGTGTGGTCCGCAGATGTCTATCGGGTTAGATGGCACAGTAATCTGTGCTCTCATTTCTCCAGCATTGATGGTTCTGGATTCTAACCGCATGCCCTTTCTCTCTCGTTTTAGTTTCTTTTTGCACAGTATATGCCCGAGTGGCTCTGGGTATGGGGAGCAAACCTTCTCAACCGCTCTTTACGGAAGGAAGCCTTGTCCTGCCAGGCCTGAATCTGGAAGCTTGGGGAGCAGCTTGGCCAGCTCATGGTAACCTGCAGTATTTGGACATTTGGAAAGACAGTAATTTATCTGTATTGTCTTGTACTGATGACTCGACATACTGTTGTCATCCTTTGAGAGCAGACTTCCAGTGCTTGAGGGAACCTCTGGGGATGGCACTGTGCACACAGCCACCAAGCCTGAGAACAGATGGAAGAGGCCCTCACACCACTGCTTCTCCCCTAAGCTGTCGGAACTTATATATTTACGTTGTCAGGAGCCATGGCAGCCAGAATATGACTCTCAGCTCCTATAACTTCCCACAAGGGTCTTTTTTTCTAAGTGTGATCACCTGTTTTCCTTTCCAGGTGACTGTAGTATTATTGGGTTTCTCCACAGGAGGACAACCAGCAAGTGTTAATTTTGCAACCAGGAGGGTGCAGTAGATGTGTGTGTCAGACCACATAGCTCCACTTGGGGGCGTCTTTGTCCTCACATCACCTTTCCCTAAGGTTCCCTGAAAACCTTGTGTGTACTAAGTGCTGTGTGTGTCTGAGCAACGTTATGGATGTGACTTTAAATGAGACTTCTTGTCAAGTCAATGTAACCAAGAGCCTTACGCCTTTAAAAGTCTGAGTTAGTTATGTGGAAAAAAAAAAAGTCTGAGTTAGTCCTCTTTACACCCTGAATAAGCCTGGCCAGACCCTGTGGGGTTCCTCTGAGATGTTTTTGTTTTTCCAATTCTATGATGTGATTTTGTTCCTAGATTTGGGTATGTATTGAGTAGCCCTGGGTCATCTTTTGATTTCTAAGGTAATTATTGTGGATAAGTAGTGATTTCTCAGTATGACCCACTTTATGAGGGAAACTGCCCTTCGGAGCTTGTTAGATCTGGTTTTCACACACTTGTCTGTGTAATAATGTACTCTAGTAGCACCACTAATGTAAATCGAAGCGTTCATGGAATGGTGGTTAAAAGTGGCCACACTACATATGTGGTGCACTGTATCTGTTGAAATGTTAGAACCTCACTTTTGGTCTGTGTAATGAATGTGTGCTTATAGTGATTGTTTTTATTGGCAAAAAGATAATTTTACACAAATATCCTCAATATGGGTAAGCATCAGAAACCTACTGTGAATTTTTTTCATTCCAATCTCATAAAACCTGGCCTCATACCCAGGACTTCAGGATCTGTAAGTCACTCTATGAATGCAGCAGCATGCACAGAGTTTAGTTCAAAGCTTGACAGCTTGCTGATGCTGAAGCTAGGGAACAGCCCAAGTGGCAGGACCATGTGGAATTGTTTTAGGACTGTCAGATCCTATTGTGCTTTTATGTTGAACACACACCCTTGCCCACCATCACCTACTGTGTTTCTCGCAGTGACTTGGATTCAGAAGATCAATGCTTAGGTGCCGAGGTTCTCGTGCTCCTAAATCATGTCTTTTAAACAAGACAGTGGAACTCCATGCTCTGCCTTACAGAGCGGCAGAGGCAGCAGGGATGGCTTGAAACCCACTGGACTGCTACTACACTGACATGAGCTTTGTCAGACATGAACAGCTGCAAGTTGGAGAACATTGTCAGACATGGTGTCCCTTACCTGTGACTCCATTTGGGTAGTAGAGGGAGGAAGCTCATGAGTTCAAAGCCAGCCCAGATTGCATAGGGAGACCCTTTCTCAGAAAACAAATAGAAAGGCATTGTCATTTCTATGTACAATTCTGTAGTTAGTGTTCAGTCTTGTCAGTTGGGTGTGGAGTGCTTGCTGTGTAGTGAGGACAGGTAAATACTGTGTCCGTGACAGTCCCATGGAAGGACTCAGGGAAATGTGCTCATTGGTGGGAAATGTGCAGTCTTGGTGAGAGACCCAGGCCAGGAATTCCTTAGGCATCCTAGCTTTCAAACTCCCTTCCTCTTCATCCCGCTCAGCTGAGAGTTGATCAGATCATGCAGTTATAGTGTTCTGCCAAGAGTGTAGGAACTTTGAGCCTTTGAAATGTAACCCATTTATTGAAAAGGTAACAATAAAAGCATCACACTGTTTCCTCGTGAAGGTTTCACTGTCCAGATTTGTAAGCTGGTTGTTTGGAAAGGTGGTTCTTTTTTTTTAGAAATGATGAATGGAAGTTGACCTGTGAACACTTGTGATTATGATTTATCAAACACTGAAGCTTTGAAACAACAGGGACACATTGATGTGTCTGTCACCTACAAAGCACCTGAGGGATCTTGCTCTCATCTCCTGATGGCTGAGGAGGTGACGAAAGGTTGTTGAACTTGGCAGCATGAGATGGCTCTATGACTCATCACAAAAGAGAAAAGAGAAAACAGATAGAGATAACTGAGCAGCCTGTCTGTGTCTATGTGGATATATGCCACATGTGTGTAGGTACCCAAGGAAGCCAGAAGAGGGCATTGAATCCCCAGGGGCTGGAGTCTGCTCTTCCAGGTCCTCTGGAAACACTTAACCACTGAGCTATCTTTCCAGTCTTTATGTTTGCTTTGCTACCTCAGTGACATGAAATCCCTCCCTATTTGGGAACCAGAGGGTTAGAGGTGTGTGACAGTCACCGTGACTCCTATCTGCCCAGGTTGCACTCAGTACAGTCCCTGACTTGGGACTTACAGTGCTCCTGTGTGCTACTTGACTTTACAGGGGTGTGAAAGCCATGTGCTTTGAGTGAAAATGGTACTTTGAGTTTTGATCTTTTCTCAGGAGAGTGATATGCTGTTTTAAACTTGCAGTACTGGGCAGTGGCAGTTACTGTGCAGTCACCCCTTGATGCCTATATGGGATCAGTTCCAGGAACCCCTACGGGTACCCAAATCTGCAGATGCTCAAGTCACTTGTATCGGGGAAAATAGCTTTGGCATGTAACCTGCACATGTTCTCTATACATAGAAAGCCCTCTAGATTACATATACATAGTTGCTGTGTAGCTGCTATGTAGAACTGTGTAGGAAGTGGTTCTGCTGTATTCAGGGACAGACAAGAAGCAAGTGAAAGCCTGTGTATTCCTGGCACAGACACACTTTTCACCCAAATATTTTCCCCCTTGGGTTAGTCGGGTCTGTGGATGTGATCGTCCAGCTACAGAGGGGCCAGTGTACAGAGTAGACACTTGAGTTACTATGGCAGGTAACTGCTCACCTGTGGTTTAATGCAACTGAGTGTTCATGGGGAGGCCGAAGGACAACTTTGGCTGCCATTTTTTGTGTTCCACCCCCACCCCCACAACTAGGGACTGAACTCAGGGCTTTGCACTTGCTAGTCAGACAAACTCTACTACTGAGATACATGCCCAACTCCCCATCTGCCATTTTTGTTTTTGAGATGGTCTCTTGTTAGCCTGGAACTTGCTAACAAGGTAGGTTAGGCAAGCTGGCTAGTGAGCCCCAGAGATTCCCCAAACTCTGCTCCTTCCCAGGACTGGGATTACAGTCACATGCCTCTGCAGCCAGCTTGTTTTAGTAATCTGGAGGTCACACTCAGGTCCTTGTGTTACAGGTAAGTGCTTTACTAACTGAGCTACCTTCTCAGCCATCAGAGCATTTAAGATGTTCAGTACACTATGTATATTGGGGGCCTTTCGACTTAGTGTATTTTTAAGTTATGATAGGTTTATCAGGATATAGCAGTATCATAGGCTGAGGAGCCTCTGGTTGGCTGTGGTATTACTGTATTTTCTCTCTCTCTCTCTCTCTCTCTCTCTCTCTCTCTCTCTCTCTGTTTTATGTGTATGAGTGTTATGCCTGCATGTATGTAAATGCACCTGTGTCATGTAGTGCCCAGAGAGGACAGAAGAGGGCATCGGATCCCCTAGAACTGGAGTTATGGACAGTTAGCTGCCATGAAATGCTGGCATTCAAACCCTGAAGGAGCAGTCAGTGCTCTCAACTGCTGAGCTATCTCTCCAGCCCTCTCTCTCTCTTTTGAGATCTGGTCTCACTATGTTGCCCTGGCTGGCCTGGAACTCAAAAAGATCTGCCTGCCTCTCAAGAGCTGGGATTAAAGGTATTTTGAAGAGTTACATTTCTTTAATCTATAAAAAGTCATTTGGTGGGTGTGAGGGAAGGAGAGAGAACTTGAGGACCTCAGTCTTTGCAAAAGTAACTTTCATAGTCATCCCACCTGCAAGAGGCTGAAACTCCCTGGGCCACCCCAAGGCTGGGGGACATTACAGGAATAGCACCTTGGTGCTGTGGAAGTCTGGCAGTCCAGAGACCAATGTCACTCAGAGGGAAGAAGAACTCAAGTTCATTTATGCCCAGATGAGCTAACACTGAAGTTCTGGGCATTGAGTCACAGTTTTCCACAGTTGCTTTTTGTTTGTTTGTTTTTGTTTTGTTTATTTTGTCTTTTTGAGACAGGGTCTCTCTGCAGCCCCCGCTGTCCTGGAACTCATTTCATAGACCAGGCTGGCCTTGAACTCACAGAGATCTGCCTGCCTCCCTCCCAAGTGCTGGAATTAAAGGCATGCACCACCAGACTGGCTTCCACAGTTTTATAGGGCTTCCCTGCATTAGATCTTTTTTTTTTTTTTTCTAAATCACTGAAAGAACAAATCTTTTGATTTTTTTCAGAGACCACTCACTTGCAGGCAGTACTTCACCACAACTGCCTACCGGCTTCACGTCTGGAGTAGGAGGCAGGGAAAACCACCGAAGGCCTACAGGACACAAACACCAATCGCTCAGGTTGACAAAGTAAACAAAAAGTATGTGTCCAGTGATATAATTAAGTTGGGATTTTGAAAAAATAAACCACTGGCTGCAACTGCACTATTTTTTTTTTATTTTTTAAATTTATTTTTGTATGTGTATGAGTGTACTGTCTGCATGTAGGTCTGTGCACTCATGTCATGCAATGCCATGGAGGTCAGAAGAGGGTCTCGGACTCCCCTGGAACTGGAGTTCCCCCGGAACTGGAGTTCTCCTGGAACTGGAGCTTCAGACAGTTCATTGCACGACACGGGTGCACAGACCTGCATGCAGACAGTATATTCACACACATACTGAAATAAATAAAATAAAAAAATGTACAAAGTGTTCAAACCACACATAAACATTTGTCAGACATGGTCATTATGGTGTTAATTTTCAACAGAAAAAAAAAACAAATTTAAAAAAATGTAAAATGAGGTGATTAAATATAATTCCTCCATTCCCTGGATCAAAAGAAAAAAGACCAGGTATGACATCATACTGCCTTAATGTTGAAGAGCTCCCCTTCAATTTCCTGTTGGTAACCACAGTCAAACTGGTATGAGTGCTTTGGCAAGGTGGGCTGCATTCCACCGCTTCTGCAAAGGCCTGCTTTTTCTCTGTTGGTGGTTCAGCTTATGAAGAACATGTATGCAAAAGAACAGCTCTCACATTGCTTCAAACTCACCAATACACTGCTTCATATTGCCTTGTCAGATATGTTGAAGAGTCTTATACTTATCACAGCCTGATTTTACATTCTCAGCATGAAGAACATCATTCTGTATCTTCTTAGTTTCATCTCTGGCTTGGGCTAACTTGAACTTAATGGCTGGAGCTGTTTCTTCACACGCTCGTTCTTCGCGTTTCGGTCACGCGCTCCTCCTCACTCCTGTGGTTCATCACCCGGTCACTGGACAGCTCTGCGCTGGCCTCAGCATCGCTCTCATCCTGCTCGTCATGTTCGTTCTCTGTTGGAGGAATGACTGGTGGAGGTGGGGGTGGGGGTGGGGTAGACATTACAGTTTTTAACTTCTTTGGTCTTTTCCAAGTCTTCCTGGGCTGCAAAAGCTTTGTGTTGCCACTCAGTAGCTTCCTCTTCCTTTTTTCTTCTTGGCTTCTTCTAGAAGTGCAACCTTGGCAGTAAATTCCGCAAGTTGTGCTGCTAGCTGTTCCTGGTTCTTCATCTGGTCCACAGCTTGCTTTGCTATGGCAGACTTGGCCTCCTCGGCAGCTCAGCGTTCCTTTTCCAGTCACTCTGCCTCTTCTTTTGCTCGTTTTCATTCCTGATCCAGCTCTAGAGCTTTTTGAGTCTGTTCTTCCAGTTCTTTTTGGGCTTTCATTGTCTGTTCTTCAGTTTGCCGTAAACGCTCCATTAGTTCTTCCTTTTCACGTTCTATTCGCTCCTTTTCTTTTTCTGCTATTTCTCTTTTCTTTTTTTTTTTTTCATTCTGTAATTTTGCCCTTTACAACTGCTTGGATGTTTCTCCTCCCGAGCTTGAGCCTTCATCTGTTGGGAATCTTCATCAATGTCAGGTTTTCTTCTCCTCATGTAGCACGCTACATGGTTTCCATACACAAGGGCCAAATCTGTTATTGATTCTCGAGTCAAGGTGCATAAAAAACAAACAATCAGTGCCTTTTTGTCAATTGGCTTTAATAACAAATTTTGTCATTAAATGAAATATTTCGGGTTTTACTCCAGGGAAAACCAATTTTAGGTGTTAACTTGTCATCGTGTTCATATATATTCAGGCCCAAAGCATCAACGCCCAGCCACAATTCAGTACCCTTTTTATTTTTTATTTCAAAATAGTTAACACCATACACTTCTAGATCTTGGGCAGCCTTCAAATATCCCATCACTGAGTTTTCCCTTAGTATCCCCTGTGCGCCTCCTGCCAGTTCTGTGTTCTTTCCTCTCACTGCTCTTTCATCAACTTGTGTTGTTCTGGAACATGCTGTGGTAGGAGTCCATCATTAGCCAGACAGCCTAGTTTATGAATCTCTTTATTATAATCTCCATACTTGGTCTGGACGGCATAGGAAAGAACTGCAGTTTCTTTCTGGTGGACAATATATCTCATCATTTAAGATGGCTTCTGGCGGGGCGTGGTGGTGCACGCCTTTAATCCTAGTACTTGGGAGGCAGAGGCAAGTGGATCTCTGTGAGTTCAAGGCCAGCCTAGTCTACAGAGCATAGTTCCGGGCCAGCTGGGGCTACAGGGAGACCCTGTCTCAAAAAGACAAAAAAAAAAAAAAAAAAAAAAAAAAGCATGGCTTCTTTTAACTTGCAAGAAGAAAAGTCTCTGTGTTATTTCTTGAATTAATTCCTCAGAAACATCATCAGGAAAAAATTTAGCTCTAAACTTGAACTGTAAAAGGATTTTCTTTTTTAACATCTTGCTGTGTCACCTTTTTATTCAGCTTAAGCCATGTAGAATAACCTTTGCTGTCTACATACTGCAGCCCAAAAAACTCAGACCTTATGTAAACGCCACTGTCTTTAACTACTTGGTCCAAAAGTTGTTTGCAGTTGTATTGGGGCTGAATGGCAAATTCGTAAGCTCAGCTGCCATGTAGTTACTGCTTTTTTTTTTTTTTTTTTAATTTTATTTATTTCTGTATGTGTATCAATGTACTGTCTGCATGCAGGTCTGTGCACCCGTGTCGTGCAATGCCGCGGAGGTCAGAAGAGGGTCTCGGATTCCCCTGGAACTGGAGTTCTCCTGGAATTGGAGTTTCAGACGGTTCTCGGCCGCCATGTGGGTGCTGGGGATCGAACCCGGGTCCTCCGCAAGAGCGGTCGGCGCTCTCAACCGCTAGGCCATCTCTCCAGCCCTGTAGTTACTCTTACGTTGATTGGTTTCGGCATTTTCCTTTTCTTTTTTGTTACCTTCTTTAAAAATTCTTCCTTCTATAAACTGTTGTCACCCTGAGCAAGCGCCACTGACTGGCTGGGGGGCTGCTCCTTGGGGGTGTCGTGGCTGGCAGCTGCCGGCGGAGAGGCGGCGATGGCAGTGCAAGTGCTGAGCCACCTGTGAGGAGACCTGCATTATATCTTAACTGTTACCACACTAGTAGATTTAAATTACAGTCTACATGATTAACAGTCTACATGCCTTCATGTCCCAAGACCACTGAGAGGAAAGTCCTTCTGCAGGCATGTTTGCAGAAACAGGTATTAAGGGCAGGAGTGTGGCCACCAGGGTGGTGGCCATGGGAACTGAGTGGATCATCATGGAACTGAAAAAGGGCTAGGGGAGTCATGGGATTTTATTTCTTTTATTTCATCATGTATGAGTAATAAAGGCACAGAGAACTCCGCTTTTATATTCATACACATTAGAGTCACAGCTAAATATTTATAGAACAATGAATAAAGTGGCCAGAATGTAGTAGTTCAGTAAAACATGAGCAAGATAGCATTATCACCACAGCATGCCTTCTTGGCAGAACAAAGTGTCTCCTGAGAAACTAGAGAAGTACTGGCATTTGGAGATAACTCCTCAGCAAGCACTCTTGCATAAATTTTCTCACATGAGACAAGGCTCTCCAGGCATACATGCTCAAGGTTACAGCTTAAATTGCCAAGCATACACACACACACACACACACACACACACACATATATATTTGGTCTTTTTGAGACAGGGTATCCCTGAAACTGCACCTGTCCTAGAACTCACTATGTAGACCAGGCTGGCCTTGAATTCACAGAGACCCACCTGCCTCTGCATCCTTAGTGCTAGGATTAAAGGTGTGCACCACCACACCCGGCTTCTTGCCAAGCATAATTTTTTAAAAAGTCATAGGAATACTATTTCACAGTCCCTTCACAGGAGTTAAGACATTCTTTAACAACAGAATTTATTGCAGGTGTCTTAGTAAGCAAGCTAATTCCAGACATCTGTTTTGCTACATAATTGGTATTAGTTCCTCAAGATAGCTTTGATGTCTTTGTGTTCTCCATTTTAGCAAGCATTCATAAGGTCAGTGGTATGTCCTCAAGTATAAAAAGTACAAACTCAATCATAAAACAGTACCACACATAAAAGTCATATTAAATGCATGGGTGTATTAGTCACTTTTCTGTTGCTGTGATAAAATACCATGACCAAAGGAACTTATAAAAGGAAGAGTTTATTTGAGCTTACGATTGACGATTCCAGGGAATCAGAGTCCATTGTGGTGGGAAGCATGGTGGCTGGGGCTGGAGCAGCAAGCTGAGGGTCACATCTGGCAATGAGCACAGGAAGTAGAGAGAGCAACTGGAGACTGCAAGGCTTGTTAAACTCACTAAGCCTGCCCCCAATAACGTACTTCCTCTAGCATGGCCACACCTTCTAAGACCTCCAAGAGCAGTGCCACCAACTGGAGACAAAATGTCTGAATACTTAAAGCCTATGGGGGACACTCATTCAAACCACCACATTCCACTCCCCGGCCCCCATAGGCTCCTGACCATATAAAATGCAAAATGCGTTTAGTCCAACCTTAAAAGTCCCCATAGTCTTTACGAGTTTCAATGCCATTCAAAAGTCTACAGTCCAAAGTCTCTTCTGAGACTCAGGCCAATCTCCTAACTGTAAGCTCCTATAAAATCAAAAGGCAAATTACAAACTCCCAACATACAGTGGAACTGAATACACATTCCCATTCCAAAATTCCAAAAGGGAAGAATATAGGCATAGTGAGGAAACACTAGACCAAAAAAGCAAGACTGAAAAACAGCAGGGCAAGTACCAAGTCCAGTAGCTCCAATGTGCAACTTCTGGGACTTGACCTTCCAAAGGGCTTAAGATGGCTCAAGCTCTTCAGCTTTTTTTTTTTAATTTTTTAAAAAATTTATTTCTGTATGTTATGTTAATGTACTGTCTGCATGCAAGTCTGTGACTATATGGTCCATATGATGTCGTGGAATGCCTGCGGAGGTCAGAAGAGGGGTCTCGATTCCCCTGGAACTGCCATACATCTCTCTTAAGGCCTGTTACCTACTCCCTGTAATGCAGCTCTCCTTGGCAAATATCTCAGAACAGAGCTCTGGCATCTCGAATATCTTATTGGGGTCTCCACAGCTGACCAGCTGTCCATACAAGGCTTCTAACTTCTCTTTCTTTTTCTCCCCTTCCTCCCTCCTTTTTTTTTTTAATTAATTTTAATTTATTTCTGTATGTGTGAAGGTTAAGCTGTCTGCGTGCAAGTCTGTGGACCCGTGACATGCAATGCCGAAGAGGTCAAAAGAGGGCGTGGGATCCCCTGGAAACTGGAGGGAGTTCTCCTGTGAACTTTGGAGTTTCTCCTGTGAATTGGAAGTTTCCAGTACTGGATTCTCAGCCTTGCCAGTGTGGGGTGCTGGGGAATCTAACCCTCGTCCTCTGCAAGAGTGGTCGGTCAACTCCTTAACCGGCTAGGTATCCATTTCTCGCAGGCCTCTAATTAGGGCCTTCTTTATTCAGTGTTGCCCCTGTCTGACCTTGGCAGCTCTCCGAAACAATGGAGGAAGATACTTGAAAGATCCCTCTACGTCTTTGCAAAAGCTTGCCCATGCCTCTAAAGGCCAGCACATGTTGAATGAAGCTGCAAGTTGGGATGGACCCTGGCCTATTTCAACCACATTTGCAAACTTTTCTCTGCCCTTTCAGTGAACTTGTTTGAGTAGAAAACGCTTTCAGTTTTTTCCTTTCAAAAAGGTTGGAATGGATTAGCTGGGGTTGGTCTTGCCCTGAAGGTAGTATTTCTATTATTTATTGGTAAATAAATCTCGAGGCCCTCCTTAATCACTTTAATCTACCTCACTTTTCCATTGTTTATTGTAAATAGCTAGGCCTCTACTTAATCACATTAGTCTCCTTAATCAAAAGGGAGCCTCTGCTTCACTTGCCTTGGCCACACCTTTAAATCTTCCTAGTGAGGTTTTCAGATCCAAATCTGCATTTCTTTCTGCCCCATCGCTCTTCTTCACTGTAGAACGTCTGTACATTATTCACCGTTAATAGCCACACCACCAATTTCTACCTTGGTCTGTCTTGAAATATCCTCCAACAAAGATATTATTCCATTGCTTTTCAACTTAGGCAATCATGGCAAGGCATTTGGGAGCTGGTGGGCAAACTGCTGCAGAACTAAGTCAAAATATCCTGGTTTCTGCCTAATTCTTTATTTTCATCTGGAACTACATTTTTTGGCAGCAATCGCTTTCTTCCAGGCTTCTACTAAAATGGCCCCTTAAGCTCTGCCTTTATTCAGTAGTGAACAGCTTTTCTAGCCCAAGTTCACAAAGTCTTACACATATTCTCCAAACATCCATCATGGTCAGGTTCTTCACGGCCACCACCCCACTCTCTGGTACCCATAACTGTATTAGCATTAGTGACATTTCTGTTGCTGTGATAAAAATTTGATCATGATCCAAAAGGAACTTATAAAGTGAAGAGTTTATTTGAGCTTCTAATTGATGGTGCAGGAATCAGAGTCCATTTGTGTGGGGAAGCATGGTGGGTGGGGCTGGAGGCAGCTAGCTGAGTGTCAGATCTCGCAATGAGCACACAAAGTAGAGAGCGCGACTGGAGACCAAGAGGCTTATTGCTTTAAACTCACAGTAAGTCCTGCCTCCCAATAATGGTACTTCCCACTAAGCATGGCCACACCTTCTTGAGACCTCCAGCGGGAGACAAAATGTCTGAATACTTAAAGCTATGGGGGACACTATCATTAAAACCACCACAGATGGATATATTCCTTTTCGCTCTTGACTAGTAGCTCCAGGTGCAGGCATAGGTTTTGGGGGAGGAGGGCAGCAGTACAGAAGTGAGGGAGGTCTTGGCTTTGCAGCTCCTCCATCCACCCTGGTGTGAGAGGTTTCCTCCAACTGGGAGCATCCCTCGAGGCTCAGGGTGTGCTTGGAGTTCTGCTTCCAAGTGAGTAATAGTTGCCTCCTGAGTGTGTTTGGTGTGGCCCTGGAAGAAGTTGACCTGCCCAGTGTTATCACTGAGGAGGACGGCAATGCAGGTATGGGACCAGCCCTGCAGATCAGGCAGCTGGCCTGCCACATCACTTCCACATCTGCCATGGACAATTATCTTCAGTGGGTCTTCAAGTCCTGTGGAAACCCTGTGTGAATACACATGTATAAGTGTGGGATTTTTTTGTGTGCAATATGGAGGCTGAGAGGTCAGTTCCAAAGGAATGCTTCCTCAGGAGACCGTCCGCCTTAGGTATTGAGACGGGTATCTCTTGGTGTGGAGTTCACAGATCTAGTAGTGGCCTGACTGGCTGGCCAGTGAGCCAAGGGTTTCCGCATGTCCACCATTCTCTCTGACGCTAGGATCTTTACAAGCATCAACAATATTACTGACTTTTTTATTTGGTTCTGGGGATTGGCTTAATGGGTCCTAATAACTTATCTGGAAGCAATTTTGGCCAAACTAAAGCTTTCTCTTTAGCCTGCTTTGTAGAAATTTGTGCGCATAGTGTGTGTGTTTTGTGTGTGTGGTGTGGTGTGTGTGTGTGTGTGTTACATGCATATAAGTGAGTGTGTCAGTAGTGTGCAGAGGCCAGAGGAGGGCATCAACATCTTTATTGCTCTCTGCTTTATTTTTTTGACACAGTGCTTTCATTGAACTGGAAGCTTGCCATTTCAGTTTAGCTGGCTGACCTGCAAGCTCTGTGACTCACCTGTATGTGCCCTTCAACGCTCAGGTTCTAGGTACACGCAGGTGTGCCTGACTTTGTGTGCGTGTACTTGGTCCTCTGAGCCTCGCAAACAGATACCTGTTCTTAACCTAATAAACCGATCTCCCCAGCCCCTGGAAATTTTGTTTGTTGGGACACCCCGCTAACACCCCACAGAACCTCATTGGTATTCCTGCCCGTGGGGTTTGTTGAGCTACAAAAAGATTAGCAGCTTGCTCAAGGATCACACAGTATTTCGTGATAATGTATTTATCTGCTATAGTCAGTTTGGTTGTGTTAATTCTATGACACTCACCATTACAAAGTCTCACCTCGGTTTTTCTCTGGCCACATAACACATCTGGTCCAGTTGCATCACTGGAGCCTGCTTACTGTTCACTCTGAGATTGTGCTCTGGGTCCACTGTGATCCAGTTCAATATTTACACTGCAAACGACCTATCTAAATCACCCANAGACGGTTCTCAGCCGCCATGTGGGTGCTGGGGATCGAACCCAGGTCCTCTGCAAGAGCGGTCGGCACTCTTAACCGCTAGGCCATCTCTCCAGCCCCCTATCAGGGCCTTCTTTATTCAGGGTTGCCCCTGCCTGACCTTGGCAGCTCTCTGAAACCATGGAGGAAGAACTGAAGATCCCTTCACTCTTGCAAACTTCATGCCTCTAAAGCCAGCACCATGTGAATGAAGCTGCAAGTTTGGGATGGACCCTGGCCTATTTCAACCACATTTGCAACTTTTCTCTGCCCTGAACTTGTTGGAGCAGAAAACCCTTTCAGTATTTTCCTTTCAAAAGTTGGAGGATTAGCTGGGTGTGGTCTTGCCCTGAAGGTACTATTTCTATTATTTACTTGTAAATAAACCTCGAGGCCCCTCCTTAATCACTTTAATCTCACTTTTTCCATTGTTTACTTGTAAATAGCTAGGCCTCTCCTTAATCACTTTAATCTCCTTATCAAAAGGAACCTCTCCTTCACATGCCTTGGCCCCACCTTTAATCTTCCTAGTGAGGTTTTCAGATCCAAATCTGCATTTCTTTCTGCCCCATCTGCTCTTCTTCACTGTAGATCTGTACATTATTCACCGTTAATAGCCACGCCACCATTTCTACATTAGGCTGTCTTGAAATATCCTCCACCAAAGATATTAGTCCATTGCTTTTCAACTTAGCATCAGGCAAGCATTTGGGCTGTGGGCAAACTGCTGCCAGACTATCAAAATATCCCAGTTGCTGCCCAAGTCTTTATTTTCCTCTGGAACTACATTTTTTGCAGCAATGCTTTCTTCCAGGCTTCTACTAGAATGGCCCCTTAAGCTCTGCTTACAGTAGTGAACAGCTTTTCTAGCCCAAAGTTCCAAAGTCTTACACATTTCTCCAAACATCCACATGGTCAGGTTCTTCACAGCCAACAGCCCACTCTCTGGTACCAAATAACTGTATTAGTCACTTTTCTGTTGCTGTGATAAAATACCATGACCAAAGGAACTTATAAAAGGAAGAGTTTATTTGAGCTTTCGATTGACGGTTGCAGGGAATCAGAGTCCATTGTGGTGGGAAGCATGGTGGCGGGGGCTGGAGCAGCAAGCTGAGTGTCAGATCTCGCAATGAGCACACAAAGTAGAGAGCGCGACTGGAGACCGCAAGGCTTGTTAAACTCACTAAGCCTGCCCCCAATAATGTACTTCCCCTAGCATGGCCACACCTTCTGAGACCTCCAACGGAGACAAAATGTCTGAATACTTAAAGCCTATGGGGGACACTCATTCAAACCACCACAATGGATATATTCCTTTTCCTCTTGACTAGGAGCTCCCAGGTGCAGGCATAGGTTTGGGGGGAGGAGGGGCAGCAGTACAGAAGTGAGAGAGGTCTTGGCTTTGCAGCTCCTCCATCCACCCTGGTGTGAGAGGTTTCCTCCAACTGGGAGCATCCCTCGAGGCTCAGGGTGTGCTTGGAGTTCTGCTTCCAAGTGAGTAATAGTTGCCTCCTGAGTGTGTTTGGTGTGGCCCTGGAAGAAGTTGACCTGCCCAGTGTTATCACTGAGGAGGATGGCAATGCAGGTATGGGACCAGCCCTGCAGATCAGGCAGCTGGCCTGCCACATCACCTTCCACATCTGCCATGGACAATTATCTTCAGTGGGTCTTCAAGTCCTGTGGAAACCCTGTGTGAATACACATGTATGTGTGGATTTTTGTGTGCATATGGAGGCTAGAGGTCAGTTTCCAGGATGCTTCCTCAGGAGCCGTCCACCTTAGTATTTGAGACAGGGTATCCTTGGTGTGGAGTTCACCTAGTAGGCTGGACTGGCTGGCCAGTGAACCCAGGGTTTCCCATGTCCACCTCCTCTGCCCTAGGATTTACAAGCATCACCATAACTGACTTTTTTTATTTGGGTTCTGGGGATTGAGCTAGGGTCCTCATACTTATCTGGCAAGCACTTTGGCCAACTAAGCTTTCTCTTTAGCCTGCTTTGTAGAAATTTGTGCCATATGTGTGTGTTTGTGTGTGTGTGTGTGTGTGTGTTACATGCATATGAGTGTGTCAGTGTGTGCAGAGGCCAGAGGAGGGCATCACATCTTTATTGCTCTCTGCTTTATTTCCTTGAGACAGTGCTTCTCACTGAACTGGAAGCTTGCCATTTCAGTTTAGCTGGCTGACCTGCAAGCTCTGTGACTCACCTGTATGTGCCCTTCAACGCTCAGGTTCTAGGTACACGCAGGTGTGCCTGACTTTGTGTGCGTGTACTTGGTCCTCAGCTCGCAATAGACCTGTTCTTACCTAATAAACCATCTCCCCAGCCCCTGGAAATTTTGTTTGTTGGGACACCCCGCTAACACCCCACAGAACCTCATTGGTATTCCTGCCCGTGGGGTTTGTTGAGCTACAAAAAGATTAGCAGCTTGCTCAAGGATCACACAGTATTTCGTGATAATGTATTTATCTGCTATAGTCAGTTTGGTTGTGTTAATTCTATGACACTCACCATTACAAAGTCTCACCTCGGTTTTTCTCTGGCCACATAACACATCTGGTCCAGTTGCATCACTGGAGCCTGCTTACTGTTCACTCTGAGATTGTGCTCTGGGTCCACTGTGATCCAGTTCAATATTTACACTGCAAACGACCTATCTAAATCACCCATGCAGGCAAACTTTTCATGTTGATCCTGGTTTATTCAAAAGGTAGGCAGGAGGCCCTCTGGGCAGCGGAGGGCTTTGGAGAATTCTGAGAGGCTGACTGAGTTAGGCCTGTGCAGCTCGATCGCTCTTAGGACAGAGCACCTTTCCCAGCCCTGTCTAGGGGAGTCTCTTCCAGATTGGCTCTGGTCTTACTTAGACCCACCGCCCCTCTCGTCTCGCCCCGCCCACACATAAACCACGCCCCATCATATAGTCCCGCTTACCATCCCCACTTCCTCTGGCCACGCCCCCAGACCCCAAATGTCGCGAGAGATCTCTGGTCAGTCTCCCGCCTCGCGCCCGGGAGCTTCAGGTACTCTCCAGGCCTTGGAGCAGGGCACTCTGCGCAGTCGCCGCCCGCCCCTTCCGCGGCGTGATCTCGCGATCGTTGCGAGTAAACAGCTCCGAATGGAGAGCCGAGGCGTGTTCTCGGCGCTGCCGCTGCCGCTGTTTCCCCGGCCCCGCCGGCTCTGATCCTGAGGCGGCCACAGGTACGTCAGCGGCCCGCGCCGCCCCTGACCGCTGCCCTCCCCGTCGGCCTGCCGCGCGGTTCCCCGCGTGCCGGGCTCTCCCGGATCCCGAACCCGCACCCTAGATCCCTATCGCTGGACCCCGGGCCCTCACTCTAGACCGCCAACCCGGACCCCAGAACCCGAGACCCGGGCCCTCAGCCTAGACCCTGAACCCCGACCCTAGGCCTGCACCTTAGACCTCAAATCCTGAACCCCGGGCTTGGGCCGCGAACTCCGGACCCGGGGCCGGAACCCTGGACCATGAACCCCGGCTGCGCGCTGAGGCTTCACGGGAAACCACTTGAATGGGCGAAGTAACGGGCCGGCGTGGCCCCAGGAGCCGCTCCCCAGCAGCTCCGCAGGCCTTCCAGATCCGAGCCACCCGGTCCTGACCTGAGCGCTGCCCTAGTTCTCCCGATGACCCTTCTTTGGAAGACCCCCGAGAGAGTCTGCGCCTGTTCGGGTGTGCACATCAGGTCTAACGTTTACACTTAGCCTGGATTCCGGATGGCACTTTGGGGGTGACAGTGGAGACTGACTTGAAGATTGAATTCTAGACATCATCTCTTTGGTGGAACTAGACTACTAAGCCTCTTCAGCTTATTTTTTTTAATATTCATTTTTTATTTCACATGTGTGAATGCCCCTGTGTTGTGTAATGCCCATGAAGGCGTTGGATCCCCTGGAACTGGAGTTAGGACAGTTGTTAGCCACCATGTGGATGCTGGGAACCGAACTTGGGTCCTCTGCAAGAGCCCCCAGTGCGCTGAGCTATCTCTCCACACCTCTTTAATTTCTGAGTCTCATTTTGGAAGTGAATGAACTTTTTTTTTTTAAGGTGTTCTTTTGAGATAGAGTTGCCCGGTAGCCCCAGCTGTCCTGAAACTCTGTGTAGACTGGGCTGGCCTTGAACTCACAGAGGTCTGCCTGTTTCTGCCTCCCAAGTGCTGAATTAAAGGCATGAGCCCCCACACTCTGCCTAAAAACTTTATTTTGAGACAAGGTGTCATGCAGTCCAGGCTGTGCAGTCTCAGACTATACAGAAAGCACTAGCCGTCCTGGTCCTCCGCCTCCCCTTTTGTGCTGGGATGATCTTTTATTTATTTTTAGTTATGTGTATTTGTGTAGGTTATGTGCATGTGAATTTGGTGCTTTGGAGTCTAGAGGAGGTCTTCTGCAAGAGCAGTATGTGCCCATAACCACGGAGCCACCTCTCCAACTCCATGCCTTTATTTTATTCTATTATTTTTTGTCTTTTTTTTGAGACAGGGTCTTGCAGCCCCAGCTGGCCTGGAGCTCACTGTGTAGACCAGGCTGGCCTTTGCCTCCTGAGTGGTGAGATTAAAGGCGTGTGCCACTGTGCCTGGCCACAATATACCTTTTTTTTTTTTTTTTAATGTAAGAACTCATTCTGATAAAATGTGCATTATCACAAGGTTGCCTGTTTGAAGTGTATTATCCAGTGGCTTTGAGTCAATATGCAGAGCTGTGTAGTCATCTCCACAGCTCACTTCTAGAACATCCCTCAAGACTCTTGGTACCTTTTGCCATCAGTACCCATTTCCAGTTTCCCAGTCTGTTTAGGAGTCACATATGACTTTTGGGTCTGGTTTCTTGGTATGGTGTTTCCAAAGTTCATCTGTGTTGTAGCATGAATTGCTTTTTTTTTTTTTGGTCTTTTCGAGACAGGGTGTCCCTGTAGCCTTAGCTGTCTTGGAACTTGCTCTTTAGACCAGGCTGGCCTTGAACTCACAAAGATCCACCTGCCTCTGCCTCCCAAGTGCTAGGATTAAAGGCGTGCACCACCATGCCGGGCTTGCTACTTCATTCTTTAAAGATTTATTTATTCAGTATGTATGAGTGTTTTGCCTACATGTGTGTATGTGCCCACATTCCTCGTGCCCACAGAGGCCAGAAGAGGGCGTGAGGTCCCCTGGAACTAGAGTTACAGGCAGTTATGAGCTGCCATGTGGGTGCTGGGAACTGAACCTGGGTCTGTA
Organism: Rhizomys pruinosus; assembly: GCA_009823505.1. Lineage (NCBI taxonomy): Eukaryota > Metazoa > Chordata > Mammalia > Rodentia > Spalacidae > Rhizomys > Rhizomys pruinosus. The sequence continues at coordinate 2,192,348 of VZQC01001082.1, read as the reverse complement.
GCATGGGCTCTTACTCATCTCTTCAGTCTTTAATTCTTCCGGCTGCATGTTATTCTGTTGTATAACAGCCCACATTTGTTTTCTCCATGAAGAGTGCATTTACCAATAAAGTTTTTATTTTCCACTATGTAATCCCCTTGGCCACACAGGTGTTTATTATGTGGGTGTGGGGGGGTGTCAGCGCCTGAGCCCCACTTTTGCTCACGGAGACCTCTCCTGCATTCCTCAGGCATCCCTTCTAATCAAGAATTCCTGTTTTCTTTTGGGGCAGTGTCAGCGCCTGAGCCCCACTTTTGCTCATGGAGACCTCTCTTGCATTCCTCAGGCATCCCTTCTAATCAAGAATTCCTGTTTTCTTTTTGAAAATCTGGCAGCCTGTTTGGGGCACGTAGTGGTGAAGGAGTGCCTTCTTGTTGGGAGGTTTGCCTTCTCATTTTTGTTCATATGTTCTCTGATTTTATGCTCTGTCTCGGGGCAGAAAGTCCTTGGACTGTTGTCTTTTTATTGTGCATGACCGGTGTCATATATTCTAGAATGACAACACTGAGAAGACTAAAGGGAAAGTCTGTGTTTGTGTTACACGTGCCTGTGTGTGTGTGCTGCACATCTGTGTGGAGCCCAGAGGTCCATGGGTCTCTTCCTTGAACATTCTCCACACATGACAGGGTCTCTCATCCAATCTGGAGCTTACTGATTCAGTTGGACTGAATGGCCAGTGAACCCCAGGGGTCCTCCTGTCTTGCCTCCCCAATGCTGGGATTACAGGTGTGTACATGTGTTCTAGGATCTGAGCTCAAGTCCTCATGCTTTGTGAGCAGAGACTTTGCTAAGTAGGCCATTTCCTCAGTCTCTCCCAGTAGTGTTTTAGCACGTTCTCCTGGGAGGAAGTTGTATCATCAAGTATTAGAAACAGGAGGGAGACCTTCCATTTGGTAAATTTGGGTAGGGAATGGAGTTGAAGACAGGCTGAGGTATGTTAAAGAGGTGACAAGTGTGTTGATTGCTCTTTGCTAGTGGCTGTGTTTTGAAATGTTGCAGAACCTGTTGTTAGATATTAATCTCTTTTTTTTTTTTTCTTTTTGAGACAGGGTCTCCCTGTATCCCCATTTGTCCTGGAATTTGCTCAGTAGACCAGGCTGGCCTTGAACTCGCAAAGATCCGCCTGCCTCTCCCTCCCAAGTGCTAGGATTAAAGGCGTGCGCCACCACGCCCGGCTTCCTGCCAGCTTTTAATTAAACTGGACATTTCCCTTTCATGGTTTAAACAGTTAAGTCTTCTCTGGAGTCCTTTCAGTAACTAGTGTAAAAAAAAGCAAGGCACAGCGGCATGATTAGGTGATCGTGTACAGGTCATTTCCTCTCACCTGAATTATGTCTTAAAATTATTTTCAAGCAAATAACTTAAGATGTGTTTAAATTATGCCTAGAAGCATCATCTTTGTGTTCTTTTATTATGTACATTATAAGTAAAGAATTTCACAGTTGTAAGGGATGTCAGCTGTTAGTCCATCAGTCAGCTCAACTGACATGCAAAAGATCTTTCTGGAGGGAGTCAGTGAAGAGCTGCAGGTTTTCAGATGGTGTCTCCTAGACGGAAGGTGGCTGTTGACAGATTTGTGGGAATAGCTTCTAGGACATAAATCTTTTAAGCTCACTCTTTGCACCAAAATAAGTACGTCTAAGGAAGGTGAACTTTTGTGCTACTTTTACCAGAAAATGTAATCTTTTTATTTAGTTTATTATTTATTTATTTATTTATTGATTGATTGATTGATTTATGTCTTTTTGAGACAGGGTCTCCCTGCCAACCTGGCTGTCTTGGAACCCGCTCTGTAGACTAGGCTGGCCTTGAACTCACAGAGATCTGCCTGCCTCTGCCTCCCAAGTGCTAGGATCAAAGGCATGCGCCACCACACCTGGCTAGAGTTTATTTTTAAAGATTAAACTGTATAAGTAATATGATTTATCTAATTATAAAAATAGCAGAGCTCTTTGTAAAATATGAAGAAAATGAAAAAGGAGAGAATCTTTTGTCTCTTAAGTTCGTTACATGTCTTTCAAGTGTTTTTTGTTTTTTTGTTTTTTCTGGTGCACATAATGAATTTTGTTTTTTTGGATACAGGGTCTTCAGGGTGGCCTGGAACTCACAGAGCTATATCTACCTGCCTCTGCCTCTGGAGTGCAGCAAATAGATGCATTTTAAAAGTCAAAGTTTGAACCATTCTGTACATGAAGTGATTTCTTAAGACTTCATTAGCATATTTGAGTATTCCTAGCACCACTACAAATGGTGGTGCAGTAACACATTCACTCTGTCCTAGAGGTCTGAAGTCCAAAATGAGTCTCATTAGGCTGAAGTCAAGGTGTTGACAGGGCTGGTTCTTTGTGGAGGCTCTGAGGAAAGAATCCGAGTCCTTTTGTTTACACAGGCCAGTACTTTCTCCTCACAGTACTTCAACCCTTGCTTCCGTTATTCTCTCTGAATTACTCACCTGGATAGAGATGTTTCTGCTCTTCCTTACTTGAGCAGCCTTTGTGTGGGAATACCTTCTGACTCCTTTGTTCACAGAAAGCTACACCCACAGGTTCTGGGTTAGGACATGGACATCTGTGGAGGATCATGATTCAGCCTGGCACTGAACATAGTTTGAAATTGCTGCAGGGCATTCTGTAGTACTGACATGCCATAATTATTTTACCATGCACACTTAGAAGGTCTCTAATTTTTCCCAATTACTATCTTCCACCAATCCTTGGACGGAAAGGATATGTGCTTTCAGATTTGCATGTGTTGGAATAGGTTCCTAGGGATTTGTAGAAAAGCAGGCTCTTTCCCTCTGAAGGATGCAGCCTCTGGACCCAAACCACACCCTGGTTCCCAGACAGCCTGCCCACCTGCTCCTGGAGCAAAGGTGGACCTCCTTTGGGCCTTGGTTTTCTCATCTGAAAATGAGGGTAGTAACAGATTATGAGGGTTACAAGTTAATACAAGACAGTTATAATAACACATGGCACTTAATAAATGTTCCTTAAGAAGGCTGGAGAGATGGCTCAGCGGTTAAGAGCACTGACTTCTTGCAGAGGACCTGGGTTTGATTACAGGAGAATCCAGCACCCTCTTCTGGCCTCCCTAGTGCCCTCTTCTGACCTCCCCAGCGCCCTCTTCTGGCCTCCCCAGCATTGCACTGCATGGGTGCATATATGTAGGCACACTCATACACATAAAATAAAAATAATAAAAATTTTTAAAAATGATCCTTAAGTGTTCCAAGTTTTTTTTTTATTAATTTTTTTATTTATTTCTGTATGTGTATGAATGTACTGTCTGCATGCAAGTCTGTGCACCCGTGTCGTGCAACGCGGCGGAGGTCAGAAGAGGGTGTCGGATTCCCCTGGAACTGGAGTTCTCCTGGAATTGGAGCTTCAGACGGTTCTCAGCCGCCATGTGGGTGCTGGGGATCGAACCCGGGTCCTCTGTAAGAGCGGTCGGCGCTCTTAACCGCTAGGCCATCTCTCCAGCCCCCGTGTTCCAAGTTTTTATTATTGGATTTATGAGATCAAGAGTCTTTGTGTGTGTGTGTATGTGTGTGTGTGTGTGTGTGTGTGGTTTTTTTTTGTTTGTTTGTTTTGTTTTGTTTTTTAGAGCTGTCCTGGAACTCACTCTGTAGACCAGACTGACTTTGAACTCACAAAGATCGCCTGCCTCTGCCTCCCAAGTGCTAGGATTAAAGGCGTGTGCCACCACGCCCGGCTTGTGTGTGTTTTTAAGGGTTTTTAAGTGGCAAATTATTTTGAGATTTTTTAAAACATTCACTAATAGCATGAGAATATTTAATAAAATTTTTTTTTGACTGAACTCTATCAGAAAACTCAGAGAGTAGGAGAGAGTAGGCTGTCCATGTCATAGCCCCATTTTCTGGGATCATTTTCAGAGAAGATGCGTCTGTGAGGAACATGCAAACTTCTCTCTGTTTTCCAAGCAGTGCCATGCAGTCATTTACCTAGCATTTACATTACTCTAAGTACTGTAGTTTAATCTGGGTAGATGTGTATAACTTTTGTGGAAATGCTGTGGTGTTTTATATAATTGACTTGGCATAGTATCCTCAGATTTGGGGGGCTCCTAGAATGACTCCCCTGAAGATCTCCAGGACCAACTATACTTTCCATTTCACCTTAGTACCATCTGTTGGCATGTTGGGTAACACTGTAGAACCGGTAAGTGTACCGTTGCCTCATTGATGTATGTTTGTAATTGGTTTGCAGCCTAAGGTCTTTGGAAGGAACCTCTGAAGTGGGCAGGTCTCTTCCCAGTTCCTCTGCCTGGGTGGACCTGGCTCTTTTCCCAACAGCTGGTTAACTTGAATAACATGATGAAGGAGCTCTCCCCCTTTGTAATGTATGTTTTGAGACCATGTAAATACCCAGTTCTTCTATAAGCCTCAAATTTACTTTATTTATGGTCCTTTCCTATTTTGACTTTTTAGAGAGTTAGGATCTGTTATTATGTGTTGTGATGCTCAGATTGTCCCAGACTTCGTTAGGGGAGCCCTCCATCCTGGCTTCTGATGACACATCCCCTTTCTCTGGTACGAGAGGTTCCACAGTCATCTTGCTTGTGTCCCACCCACCCTTGAGCTCCTCCTCCTGGGAGCCTGATTTCTTTGTGTGGAGAAGGGTATTTAGAAGGCCATTTGGGACAGGGTAGGCTTCCTTCTTGGGGGCACAGCATATGACACTGCTGCCATGTTCTCTTGGTAGGTGAGCTGGGGTGTGTATGTGTGTGAGCACACATGAGCATTTGTTTATATCTACATCTGTGTGTACATATTGACACATCAGTTTCAATCTTTCATATTTCTGACTTCCTTTTGCCGCTTCTGTAAAATACTGGTTTGATCAAATGAAGCTTATCTTCATTTCCACCCTCCTTCTCCTGGGCAGTGCCCTCTGTTTGCTCTGAAGGCTCTGGCCCATTGCCTCTCCCTCACACATCTCTTATGAGTAGACTCTGGCTCCCACTGTGCCACCATGGCCTGCCTTCTGGCCCTTGCACACTGACTCAGACAGGGAAGGACAAGTCAGGGGTTTTCCTTTTGTGTGTGTGGGCCTGAGTATACACACAAGCTAAATACCTGGCTATTTAGCTTCTATTTATTATGGCTTACATGCTGGCCGTGAGCATCTCTTGGGGCTCATGTTCGCTGGTTTGGGGATGTGTCTTGGGTACCAGCAGTTGTTGATACAGGTTTATTAGATGTAGTAGACCCTGGAAGGTGTGGTCTGAGTACAGGTGTTGGTGGTAAGTTGTTGGCCTCTTGCAGCCCAGGCTTGTATTCACTAGCTTCTAGCACCTGAGTGGTGATTTTTTTTTTTCTTTTTTCTTTTTTTTTTTGGTCTTTTCGAGACAGGGTCTCCATGTAGCCCAGCTGGCCTGGAACTCACTCTGTAGACCAGGCTGGCCTTGAACTCACAAAGATCCGCCTGCCTTTGCCTCCCAAGTGCTAGGATCAAAGGCGTGCACCACCACGCCCGGCATGATTTTGTTTTCTTAAAGGAAGTTTTTGAGGTGGTCTTATTCTGGGGTTGGGAACCAGCACAAACCTTAGAATCTGTATGATTTTTGAGCACAGGCCTATCACAATAGTGTCATCTGAAAGTCTGGACTTTGGTCCACCTTTGAGGACTGGAAGTAATTATCTAGATCCAAGCCCAGGAGCTGCTTGACCATCTCTTTTTTTTTTTTTTTAATTTTTTTTTATTAATTTTATTTATTTCTGTATGTGTATAAATGTACTGTCTGCATGCAAGTTTGTGCACCCGTGTCGTGCAACGCCGCGGAGGTCAGAAGAGGGTATCGGATTCCCCTGGAACTGGAGTTCTCCTGGAATTGGAGTTTCAGACGGTTCTTAGCCGCCATGTGGGTGCTGGGGATCGAACCGGCGTCCTCTGTAAGAGCGGTCGGCGCTCTTAACCGCTAGGCTATCTCTCCAGCCCCCTATTTAACCTTTTAAATTGCAGAGTTAAGCTGGGTGTGGTGGCGCAGGCCTTTAATCCTAGCACTTGGGAGGCAGAGGCAGGTGGATCTTTGTGAGTTCAAAGCCAGCCTGGTCTACAGAGCGAGTTCCAGGACAGCTGAGGCTACAGGGAGACCCTGTCTCGAAAAGACCGGAAAAAAAAAAAAAAATTAATTGCGGTGTTAGACATATATGTCAAAAAATTATAATCTTTGCACTTAACACCAGCCAGCCTCCCATTATGAAACGGAAGGTTTTCTTCTTGTAAATTCTGTATGTACTATATCGATTCAAAGTAACACCATTTGGGACTGGAGAGATGGCCTAGCGGTTAAGAGAGCCGACTGCTCTTGCAGAGGACCCGGTTCAATCCCCGGCACCCACATGGCGTCTTCAACTCCAGTTCCAGGGGAATCTGATGCCCTCTTCTGACCTCTGCAACTTTGCACGACACGGGCGCACAAACCTACATGCAGACAGTATATTCACACACATAAAAAAATAAAGAAGAAAAAGTCCCACCATTTGTTGGCAGTTCAGTGCGGGACAATAATTGCAGCACTTAGAGGTGGAGGCAGGAGGCTCCGGAGTTCTGGCCAATGGAGGTCACATATCTAATTCTAGGCCACGGTGGCCTGCATGAGACCCCATCTCAAAAACCAAAACAGAGGCAAGTACAGTGGCTCAGTAGGTGAAAGCGCTCGAGGGGCCAGCCTGACTGACTGCCCGAGTCTGTTCCCTGGGACCCAGCCGCTGTGGCACACGTGTGGAATCCCAGCAGTCCTAGGGAAGCTAGAGGCCAGAGACGGTAGAGTGGGCCTGAAGCTGGGGGACGACCTCGCCTGGAGAAGGGAGCATTCAGTCAACGAGGGGAAGACGTGACCCAGCCCTCAGAAGTTGTCCTCTGAACGCCCCCCACACACACTCACAAAAGTATGTGCTCACATATTCACTCTGTACACAAATGATGATTATAGTTGGGTTTTTTTTTTTTTGGTGTTTTGTCTTTTTGAGACAAGGTCTCCCTGTGGCCTGGAACTCACTGTGTAGACCAGGCTGGCCTTGAACTCACAAAGATCTCCTTGCCTCTGCCTCCCAAGTGCTAGGACTAAAGGCGTGCGCCACCACGCCCGGCTGGCTTCTACTCTTCCTCTCACACGCCAAGCAACTACTTCCTGTAGGTCATCACTTAAAAGTCCCTCCTTGGTCTCTCCTTGCTGTTTTCTGCTTTCCAAGCGTAGTCCTTATTTAGCTGGGCTGCACTTATTTGCCTTGTTATCTGTCTTCCCATACTGGAAGGTCAGAGGTTTCTGCCCTGGCTTGCTGAGTACTCTGATCTGCTCGGAGCGGTTGCTCGGAGCGGTTGCCCGGCAGCTGTGGGATCTCTGTGCTTCATTCCCCAGGGCTGTGGATGTCTGCTTTCTGGTTGTAGAATGTCCTGCTCCTACCTCCTCAGATAGGATGCTCTGCCGGTCTGTGCGTAGCCCTGTCTCCCTAGGCACTACTTTCCTCTCCTTTCCCATTTGTTGCTCTTGACTTCCTGCTCTTCCAGCTCAGCTTCTGCACCTCCTCTTGTCACCTTCCCCCCCTCCCCCAAGTTGTCTCAGCTTAGCTGTCCTCTCCTCTGCTACTTTCCTTGTCTGCATTGCACTTTATTGTTTGTAGCGGCCTCCTTTGCTTCCACACAGCTGGAGCAGTGTCTCTGCTAACCCTGCTTTGCAGCAGCTGCCAGTGCTGTACTTGGTAAGCAGTGCTGTGCTTTAGTGAGCAGGGAAGGCAGTTCACTCTGTGCTCTTGGCTTCTAGGTGTCCTGGTTCCTAAAGTTTACTTGAGAACTGATTACCATATGCATCAGCCATCTCTTCTGTAATAGAAGTTGACCCATGGGTGAATGATCATTGACCCATGGGTGAATGATCAAGGGCAGAGTCAAAGGTGATTTAACCCAGTTAGGCCCAAGCTGTTCTCACTGAATCATTCACTAATAGGCAGACAGATCATAGATTCTCTCTTGAGGCAAGAGTTGTAAGAGATTTTATGTTCGTGTTCATTCATTTTAAAGTGTATTTTTGTTTACTATAACCTGAGAACTGTTATCACCAGTGACCAGCTTTATATTCTTTCCTGTTATCATTAACTAGATGCATGCTTCACGCTACTCTTTGGTAGCTCATTGAAGGGTGGGCGGGTGGCTTTTGGTGTCCTGGGGTTTTCTGCTTGGGTCTGTGCCTTCAGTTTTTACTCTTCTGGGTGTCATTCTCACTTCCTATTGAGATGGACATGCTGTGAACATCACTGTCCTGTGAGTCCTTCCTGACCTTAGTCTCTGTGTGGGCTCTAGAGATTGGCCTGTTTTTCAGGTCCTATAGCATTATACTGGTAAAGGTCCTACTTGTTAAACTTTTTTTTTTTGAGGGGGGGTCTTTTTGAGGCAGGGTCTCCCTTTTAGTCCCAGCTGGCCTGGAGCTCACTATGTAGACCAGGCTGGCCTTGAACTCATAGAGATCCACCTGCCTTTGTCTCCCAAGTGCTGGGATTAAAGGCGTGCACCACCACACCTGGCCCTGCTTGTTAAACTTTTAAAGTTCCCTAGACATTTCACTCCCTGAAGACTCTCAGCGTTTTTCTCTTGTGGAAGTATATGTGAGCAGTTGCCCAAATCAGAAATTCTTTGTTACTTTAAAGCACCAGTTTCTGCTAGGTGAATAAGGTGGCTGGTTCCTTGTCTTGTGTGTTTTCCTGTAATAGTAGAAGCCTTGTTCATGAACCACCTCCCCTTCAGGGCTTGTCACAGGTGTGATCAACAGCTGCTGGCTGGTTAGGCTGTGGCCAGCATGGCCCTTACAGCTGCTCTGTTCTTCACGAAGAATGACTGTTTTCTTGCACTGCAGGTATTTTGAGAGAGATTTGTGCTCATAAGTAATTTAATACCCAAATAACATTTATTCATTAGCAATAGCTTGCCTCACAAACTGTCCTCTTAGGCTACTTCTAGTAAAGAGCTAATCTGATTTTATAGCAGATTAAGCAGGTTAACTTTTTTTTTATGTGTATGAGTGTGTTGCCTCCATGTGTGTAAGTGCACCTGTGTTGCGCACTGCTCTTGGAGGTTAGAAGAGGGCATTAGATCCCTGGGAATTGGAGTTACAGACAATTGTTTACTGCCATGTGTGTGCTGGGATTCAAATCTGGGTCTTCTGCAAGAGAAGCCAGTACTCTTAACCACTGAGCCATCTCTTAACCCCAAGCAGGTTAAAATTTAAGTTTAAGGCTTCAGTAAAATAAATTTAACAACAGAAAGCTTCTATGTTCTTTTTATAAAATTGGCGGAAAATATTTCAAAATCTGAATAGTTTTGATGCAGTGGGTTTTTTGTTTTGTTTTGTTTGAGACAGGGTCTCCCTATAGCCCCAGCTGGCCTGGAACTCACTCTGTAGACCGGGCTGGCCTTGAACTCACAGAGATCCACCTGCCTCTGCTTCCTAAGTGCTAGGAGTAAAGAAGTGCACCACCATGCCCGGCTTAAAGATGGTTCTTAGCCACCATGTGTTTGCTGGGAATTGAACGAGGGTCTTCTGCAAGAGCATTTGGCACTCTTGACAGCTGAACCATCTCTCTAGCCCTTGATGCAGTGTTTTTTTTTTTTTAAAAGACATCCTTTTTAAATTTTTTTATTCTTGTATGTATATGAATGTACTGTCTGCATGTAGGTTTGCGCACCCATGTCGTGCAATGCCGCGGAGGTCAGAAGAGGGTGTTGGATTCCCCTGGAACTGGAGTCAAAGACTCCATGTGGGTGCTGGGGATCAAACCCAGGTCCTCGATGCAGTGTTTCTTAAAGAATATGTTAAACCGGGTGTGGTGGCGCACGCCTTTAATCCTAGCACTTGGGAGGCAGAGGCAGGCGGATCTTTGTGAGTTCAAGGCCAGCCTGGTCTACAGAGTGAGTTCCAGGACAGCTGGGGCTACAGGGAGACCCTGTCTCAAAAAGACAAAAAAAAAAAAAAAAAAAAAGAATATGTTAAAATGACTTGGAAAGAAATTGCTTTGTGCTTAGGTATTATTTTTTTAATTAAAAATTTATTTTATGTGTATGAGTTTGCCTAAATGAATGTTAGTGCACCTGTGTCAGGCAATACTCTGGGAAGCCAGAAGGCATCGATCCCCTGGGACTGGAGTTAGAAGCAGTTGTTAGCTGCCACGTGGGTGCTGCACACTTAACTTCTGTCCTCTTCTAGAGCAGCCAATACTCTTACCCACTGAGCCAGACCTCCAGCTTCTTAGTTTTAATTTACAGCAGAAAGTAAGGCCATGGAGACTTAACAAAACCTTTGACTTTAAAATTGGCAGTGCTGACTGGCAAGATGCCTTGGGGAGACAGTCTGAAGCAGAAGAAAGGTGAAAGGGGGCAGAGGATCACTTGCTTCCTTCTCTTTGGCGGCTGGGTCACAGGCCCAGTCCGCTCCATGTTCTAGGAGTGTACGTGCGCACTATCCCTAGCTTCTTTGCTTCTCTCACTTATTTTTCATTTATTTATATTTGAGACAGATTTTACTTGTGGGCCTGGTTGACCTGGAACTTGCTATATAGACTAGGCTGGCCTCAAACTCACAGAGATCACCCGTCTCTGCTTCCCAAGTGCTGGGTGAAAGGCATGCACACTATACCCTGCAGCTTTCTTTCTTTCTTTCTTTCTGTACAGCTGTCTTGAAACTATCCGTGAAGGCAGTCAAGAGTAAGTAAATCCAGTGGAAAGGAGGGTGCCTCCGGGTGGCGTTCACATTCACTCGCACACACCTGGGTGACTTTCTGACCCTTTTGTCTAAATTCTGTCAGGACACTTCTGACATCTGTGTTGTTCTTGTCCCAGAGGTTGGCTCACAGCCTGATCACTTGTGTCCTTGCTGGATTTGGGTCTGTGGTGCAGATGGAGTATAGGACTCAGTCGACTCAGCCCGAATGAGAGAAACCCTGATCCACGATGGAGAAGAAGCGGAGAAAGAAATGAAAGCCTCTATTTGGGCCAAGCCAAGGACAACCATGGGACTGAACTTTTCTTTACGTTGGACAAGACTGTAGGGATGGCTTCTCAGTAAGGTGCAGATTTTAGCTGAAACAAAAAATTCATTTCTAATCAAGGAAGAAGCAAGTGTGATTTGAATTTATGCAGTTTTATGACCATATTCATTTACGACCATGAAGCTCCTCAACATCTGGCTTCTCCTGCTGGTGGTTTTGCTCTGTGGGAAGAAACACCTGGGTGACAGGCTGGAAAAGAAAGCTTTTGAAAAGGCCCCATGCCCTAGCTGTTCTCACCTGACTTTGAAGGTGGAATTCTCCTCAACAGTTGTGGAATCGGGTAATGATGTATTCAGCGGCAGGCCCTCCCATCCGACCATTTCAAGTGCATGGACATAGGAGCTTCCCTTCTGCCTTGATACATTTCAGATGGCACAAGAGCAATACACTTGGGTGTTAAACTTTGCTTAAGTTTGTTTTCCCTATAGTTAGCCTGTGTGAAACACAGATTGATTCTGTGCTAGTGTAGCTGGGGCGGACAATGGTTTGAGAGGCTGTACAGATGCTCTGAAGGTCACATGACCCGTTGCCGAGAGTAGAGCGAATAAACCCACTTCCAAGTTCTTCTGTTTTTGCCTTCAGTAGAACAAACTAAGCATTTCAGTCCTCTCAGTTCCTTTTTCCTGTTTGAGAACTAGATCGCTTTGCTTTATAGTCAAAGTTCTGCAAATATTTGCTTTTTGTTCCCTTGCTTTTTTTTTTTCTTTTACCTTTTTGAGGCAGGGTTTCCTGTAGCCCCAGCTGGCCTGGAACCTATTATGTAGACCAGGCTGCCCTTGAACTCATAGAGATCTGCCTGCCTCTGCTTCCCAAGTGCTGGGATTAAAGGGATGCCTCACCTTGCCCAGTTTTTTTTTTTTTTTTAATATACGAGAGTTTTGCTTGCATGTATGTATGAGTGTTACATGTATGTTTGGTACCCACAGAAGTCGAAGAGGGCATCAGATCCCTGGGAACGGGTTGTGAGCTGCCATGTGGAACCAAACCCCAGGCCCTTTGCAAGAGCAGACAATGCTCTTAATCATTAAGCAGTCTCTTGGATAGGTTTTTTAAAGTACACAGGTATCTCTCTGGTTTTGAGTGGTATATCATGTGTGATTGGGATTCATAGAAGTCAGTTTTATCCAAAACTCTACACAGTGCTGCCTAGGGCACTTACCCTAGTCTTCTCTTTTTTCTTTTTTGCTTCCCCTCCCTTCTGTTTTGCTGTGGGTCTTAAGACACATCATTCTTTTACCAGTGAAGATTCAAATGAGATGTACTCTGTGTTATGTGTATATAAGTTCTTATTTTCACTTGTGGCCTTTGATTTCAGAATATATTGTGGCTTTCAATGGATACTTCACTGCCAAAGCTAGAAATTCATTTATTTCAAGTGCTCTGAAGAGCAGTGAAGTAGACAATTGGAGAATTATACCTCGGAACAATCCGTCCAGTGACTACCCTAGTGATTTTGAGGTAATTCAGATAAATGAAAAGCAGAAAACTGGGCTGCTCACCCTTGAGGACCATCCAAACATCAAGCGGGTGACACCCCAGCGGAAAGTCTTCCGTTCCCTGAAGTACACTGAATGTGAGTATGAACGTGGCTGAGCTCCACTTCACCCTTGTGGGAAGAGGACTAAAGATGATTCAGGGAACACCTGTCCTCTCCGTCCATGCACCAGTGGAAAATGTTTCTGGTAGCTGTTTGCTTTATTTTGTTTTGTATTGTTTTTGAGACAAAAGGCTGGCCCGGGACTTCCTGTCTCAGAGATTGCAGGGGTGCTCCCCCACACCCCCTTAGACCTTTGTCTTTTGTCTTTGTCTCTTCTGCACTTTGATTTTGCTCCTTTAAGTACAGTTTTTTTTCTTTTTTTAAATTTTTTTTTTTTTAAATTTCTGTATGTGTATGAATGCACTGTCTGCATGCAAGTCTGTGCACCCGTGTCATGCAATGCCGCGAGGTCAGAAGAGGGTCTCGGATTCCCCTGGAACTGGAGTTCTCCTGGAATTGGAGTTTCAGACGGTTCTCGTCCGCCATGTGGGTGCTGGGGGTCGAACCCGGGTCCTCTGCAAGAGCGGTCGGCGCTCCTAACCGCTAGGCCATAAAAAACTAATTTATATGTATGTGTGTGCACTACATGTGCACTATAGCTTGTGGAAGCCAGAAGAGGCATCGGGTACCTGGAACTGGAAGTGCTGCTGCGAGCCACCTGATATGGCCAAACCCAGGTTCTCTGCAAGAGCAGCAAGTGCTCTTAACTGCTGAGCCATCTCTCCAGTTCCTCAGGTTTTTCTTTTTACAGCCCTCTTGCAAAACATCTTTTCCTTGGATTTCCTTTTATCTCTGAGCCCCCTGACCATCACCAACCTTAGAGGTAGGCATTTGTGCACTCTTGTAATATGGGCACTGGCCAGCCTGCATATGTGAGCCAAGGAAGTCTGGCTGTCACTTTCTCAGGCCATGCTTGCCCGTGGTTGGCTGTTCAAAATAGAGCCCATCCTCCCGTAATAAACTGCATACTTAATGTAATGTTTCCTGGAGTGTAGATGTTACTGAGGGAAATTTTTTTTTTCTATTTATCAAACTAAGTTAACACTGCTAGCTTTAATTTTTTTGGCTTTCTTTTTCTTTCTTTCCTTCTTTCTTGGGATGTTTTATCTTGTTTTGTTTTGTCGTGAATTTTATCTTTTTTTTT
>VZQC01001082.1:2164923-2176064 GCA_009823505.1 Rhizomys pruinosus | reverse complement strand
AATTTTTTTTTTTTTAAATTTCTGTATGTGTATGAATGCACTGTCTGCATGCAAGTCTGTGCACCCGTGTCATGCAATGCCGCGAGGTCAGAAGAGGGTCTCGGATTCCCCTGGAACTGGAGTTCTCCTGGAATTGGAGTTTCAGACGGTTCTCGTCCGCCATGTGGGTGCTGGGGGTCGAACCCGGGTCCTCTGCAAGAGCGGTCGGCGCTCCTAACCGCTAGGCCATAAAAAACTAATTTATATGTATGTGTGTGCACTACATGTGCACTATAGCTTGTGGAAGCCAGAAGAGGCATCGGGTACCTGGAACTGGAAGTGCTGCTGCGAGCCACCTGATATGGCCAAACCCAGGTTCTCTGCAAGAGCAGCAAGTGCTGTTAACTGCTGAGCCATCTCTCCAGTTCCTCAGGTTTTTCTTTTTACAGCCCTCTTGCAAAACATCTTTTCCTTGGATTTCCTTTTATCTCTGAGCCCCCTGACCATCACCAACCTTAGAGGTAGGCATTTGTGCACTCTTGTAATATGGGCACTGGCCAGCCTGCATATGTGAGCCAAGGAAGTCTGGCTGTCACTTTCTCAGGCCTATGCTTGCCCGTGGTTGGCTGTTCAAAATAGAGCCCATCCTCCCGTAATAAACTGCATACTTAATGTAATGTTTCCTGGAGTGTAGATGTTACTGAGGGAAATTTTTTTTTTTCTATTTATCAAACTAAGTTAACACTGCTAGCTTTAATTTTTTTGGCTTTCTTTTCTTTTTCTTTTTCTTTCTTTCCTTCTTTCTTGGGATGTTTTATCTTGTTTTGTTTTGTCGTGAATTTTATCTTTTTTTTTGAGACAGGTTTTCTTGTACCATGGGCTGGCATAGAACTTGCTGTTTGGGCCAAGGTGACCTTAAACTTCAGATCCTCTGCTGCTTTCTACCTCTCAAGTAGGGATAAGTCCTGTGGCATAGCACCTGATTTCATGTGGTACTTGATACCCAGCTCAGGGCCTCGTGCTTGCTGGACAGGTATTCCAACAACTGAAGCCACATTCCCAACCCCATCATTTTTTTTTTTCCAGCCCCATCAATTTTTTTTTTTTTTTGGCCCCATCATTTTTTAAACTAATGTTTATTTTATGTGTATGAGTGTTAGGACTGCATTTATGTAAGTGCACCTGAGTTGTGCAATCCCCACAGACAACAGAAGAGGATGTCCAATCCCCTTGGACTGTAGTTGTTAGCTGCTGTGTAGGGGCTGGGATTCTAAACTTGCTCTTCTATAAGAGCAGCCAGTGCTCTTAACTGCTGAGCCATCTCTCCAGCTCCCACTTTTTTTTTAATTGGAAGGATAAACAATGTTTTGCTGTTCCTGTTTTGTCTGCCCATCATACACTGGGCCTGAAAGCCTCTGAGATTTTGCTGTTTTGGGAAAAGCTAACTAATCTACACTGGATTTAACAAACCACATCTTAAATCAGTTGTAGCCCTGTGGGTCTGACTTCTTTAGGGCCTGATCCACTAGCCCAGATGTTTTATATGCTTTATCTTCTTAAAAGTAACAATGCCTTTAATCCTAGCACTTGGGAGGCAGAGGCAGGCGGATCTTTGTGAGTTCAAGGCCAGCCTGGTCTACAAAGTGAGTTCCAGGACAGCTGGTGCCACAGGGAGACCCTGTCTCGAAAAAACCAAAAAAAAAAAAAAAGTGCCATAAAATAATTCAGGAAGAAGCAAGCCAAACCTGATACAGTCAGCCAAGTGCATCCACCCTACCATTTTACTTGACTTCATGTTGGTTTCATTTCACTTTTGAGAGACCTATAATGTTTGAGGAGATTTGGAATTGTCTGATTTTATCCAAGACCCTTAGACCATCTGTCCTGCATTGTCACATACTGTTCATGATACCCAGAAGGAATGCTCCCTCCTAACATGCCCCTTCTTCCTGCAGTTTGCTGTTACCTTGAGCAGTAAGCTTTTTCACTTTTAAGTTGCACTTTTTCTCTTACATGGAGGTATTACTGACTACCTACTCACTGGGTACTCGGGATGAAGTGAAGTAACGCCAGTACAGAGAGCTTGAGTGTTCAGGATGCTGTGAAAGTAAATGGTAGTTACACTTAGGCTCTTAGTTGAGCTCAGGTTTTTCTTTCCGCTGGTCTGGAACCTGTCCTGCTGTGGATCCCATCCATTGGGTTCTGTCCCACTGGACCTAAGATAAAACTAACATCTTTTCCATAAGACAGTATCTAATGACATGCTAGACGTCTGTCTCTGTTATGCTGCAGGTATCTGTGCTGTCATTTTTTTTCAGTTTCTTCTCTCTAAGCTAATAGTTCCCACAGTTCCTTCAGTGGTTACTCATATGACATGGTCTGTGTCCCCTTACTGTTTTAATTGGGGTTTTTTTGTTTGTGTTGTTGTTGTTTTGAGACAGGGTCTCCTTGTAGCCCCAACTGTTCTGTAACTCACTGTGTAGACCAGTCTGGCCTTGAACTCACAGAGATTCACTTGCCTTTGCTTCTAGAGTGCTGGGATTGAAGGCGTGTGCCACCATGCCTGGCTTAATTTTTTTTTTTTTCTTAATGCTCTGATTTGTTCAAGATCAAGCAGAACAGGCCCTTCCCTTGATCTATGTTGTTCTTAACTAGTACTTCCTATAATGTCCCTGATGTTGACTTAAAGACCAGAACCAACAGAGGAAGCTCAGTGCAGAGCAATTTCAGATGGACCGTGCAAAGTTGGGATTGGCAGTCTCTCTTCTCCAGGACCTGAACCTTATAGGGAATGGCCTAGTGAGCCTGTGAGGACAGAAGGAGGAATGTACTTCGGAACTGCAGGAGTAGTGTAGTGTATGTTCATTCGTCTCATCCCTCCCCCACCTCCCCTACCCTTTTTGAAACAGGGTCTTACTATGTAGCCCTGGCAGGCCTTGCACTCAATATGTGGACCAGGCTGAAGTTAAACTCCCAGAGTTCTACCTGCTTCTGCCTCTGAAGTGCAGGGCCATCACCTCTGGCTATAGATGTGTTCTTTTTTGTTTGTTTGTTTGGTCTTTTTGAGACAGGGTCTCCCTTTAGTCCTCCCAGCTGGCCTGGTGCTCACTATGTAGACTAGGCTGGCCATTAAAGGCGTGTGCCACCTCGGCCTAAGATGGTTCTTAGCTGCCATGTGGGAGCTGGGAATTGAACCTGGGTCCTCTGCAAGAGCAGTCAGCTCTCTTAACCACTGAGTCATATGTTCTTTTTTTTTTTTTTTAAAGATGTGTTCTTAAAACTGATTTGAGTGCCACCAAGGTAGGTCATTGGGTAAAGGTGCTTGCCACACAACATAGACTTGAGTTTGATTCCCAGGATCCATGTAGAGCTCTACAGAGTTGCCTCTGACCTCTACGTGCACGCCGCAGCACATGTTTGTGCCTCCTAACCTGTCTTGTCTGTCTGTCTCTCTTTTTCTAACAGATAATGCCAAGTATTTTATTTTATTTATTTATTTATTTTTTGGTCTTTTTGAGACACTGTCTCCCTGTAGCCGCAGTCTCCCTGTAGCCCCAGCTGGCTGGGAACTCACTCTGTAGACTAGGCTGGCCTTGAACTCACAAAGATCCACCCACCTCTGCCTCCCAAGTACTAGGATTAAAGTCACGCGCCACCACACCTGGCATGACAAGTATTTTTTTTTTTATTAATTTTATTTATTTTTGTATGTGTGTGAATGTACTGTCTGCATGCAAGTCTGTGCACCCGTGTCGTTCAATGCCGCGGAGTTCAGAAGAGGGTCTCGGATTCCCCTGGAACTGGAGTTCTCCTGNAGTGCCATAAAATAATTCAGGAAGAAGCAAGCCAAACCTGATACAGTCAGCCAAGTGCATCCACCCTACCATTTTACTTGACTTCATGTTGGTTTCATTTCACTTTTGAGAGACCTATAATGTTTGAGGAGATTTGGAATTGTCTGATTTTATCCAAGACCCTTAGACCATCTGTCCTGCATTGTCACATACTGTTCATGATACCCAGAAGGAATGCTCCCTCCTAACATGCCCCTTCTTCCTGCAGTTTGCTGTTACCTTGAGCAGTAAGCTTTTTCACTTTTAAGTTGCACTTTTTCTCTTACATGGAGGTATTACTGACTACCTACTCACTGGGTACTCGGGATGAAGTGAAGTAACGCCAGTACAGAGAGCTTGAGTGTTCAGGATGCTGTGAAAGTAAATGGTAGTTACACTTAGGCTCTTAGTTGAGCTCAGGTTTTTCTTTCCGCTGGTCTGGAACCTGTCCTGCTGTGGATCCCATCCATTGGGTTCTGTCCCACTGGACCTAAGATAAAACTAACATCTTTTCCATAAGACAGTATCTAATGACACGCTAGACGTCTGTCTCTGTTATGCTGCAGGTATCTGTGCTGTCATTTTTTTTCATAGTTTCTCTTCTAAGCTAATTAGTTCCCACAGAGTTTTCCTTCAGTGTTACTTCAGATATGACGTGTCTGTGTCCCCTTACTGTTAATTGGGAGATTTTGTTTTCTGTTTGTTGTTGTTTTGAGACAGGTCTCATTGGTAGTCCCCAACCTGTTCATGATAATCCTGTAGACCTAGTTCCTGGCCTTGAACTCACAGGAGTTCACTTGCCTTGCTTCTAGTGCTGGGATTTAAAGCGTGTGCCACCATGCTGGCTTAATTTTTTTTTTATTTTAACTTAATATGCCTGATTTTTGGTTCAAGGGATTCAAGCCAGACAAGGCCTTCCCTATGAATCTATGTTGTTCCTTAACAGTACTTCCTTAACTGCCCCCGATGTTGACTATATAAAACCAGAACCAACCAGAAGGGAGGTACAAGTGCAGCGCCAATTTCCCCGAAAATGGACCGTGAGCCAAAGTCATGGAAAAAAACACCTTAGAGCAAAACCAGATACTCATAACAAACTAATCTAACCCAAACCCAAAGGACCCCTGAATCCTAAACTAGGGAACAATGGCACCCTACGGTGAGCCTGTTGAAGGAAGAAGGAGGAATGTGTAACTACTGGACACATTGCACAAAGGAGATAGCAGAAATAAAAATGTGTAGTGGTATGTTTCATCCATCGTCTCACCCTCCCCCCACCCTCCCGACCCTTTTGAAACAGGGTTACTTCACTTTGTAGCCCTGGCAGGCCTTGCACTCAATATGTGGACCAGGCTGAAGTTAAACTCCCAGAGTTCTACCTGCCCCTGCCTCCATCTTTTTTTTCCTGTTTTTTTTAACTATTTTTTATTTTTTTTTTGTTCTGTTTGTTTTGGCCTTTTTGAGAACAGGGTCTCCTTAGTCCTCCCAGCTGGGCCTGGTGCTACACAGTATGTAGACTAGGCTGGCCATTAAAGGCGTTAATTGTATCTATCTTATTGTTGCACCTGGCCTAAGATGGTTTCTTAGCATGCCATGTGGGAGCTGAATTGAACCTGGGTCCTCTGCAATGGAGCAGTCAGCTCTTACCAATGAGTCAATATGTTCTTTTTTTTTTTTTTTTTTTATAAAGATGTGTTACTTATAAACTGATTGAGTGCCACAAGGTAGGTCATTGGGGTAAAGGGTCTTGCCAACACATAACTTACGTGATTCCCAGGATCCATGATAGAGCTTCTATCAGAGTGCGCTCTGACCTCATACGTGCACGCCGCAGCACATGTTTGTGCGCTCCTAACTGGTCTTCTGTTCTGTCTCTCTCTTTTCTAACAGATAATGCCAAGTATTTATTTTATTTATTTATATTTTGGTTCTTTTTGAGACACTGATCAATCCCTTGTTAGCCCCAAGTCTCCCTGTAGCCCACGTGGCTGGGGAACCCTCGGTAGACTAGGTCGCTTGAACTCACAAAGATTCCACCCACCTCTGCCTCCCCAAGTACTGGGATTAGATACTATATTAATAAGTCACGCAGCCACCCACACCTGGCCATGACAAGTATTTTTTTTTATTAATTTTATTTATTTCTGTATGTGTATGAATGTACTGTCTGCATGCAAGTCTGTGCACCCGTGTCGTGCAATGCCGCGGAGTTCAGAAGAGGGTCTCGGATTCCCCTGGAACTGGAGTTCTCCTGGAATTGGAGCTTCAGACGGTTCTCAGCCGCCATGTGGGTGCTGGGGATCGAACCCAGGTCCTCTGTAAGAGCGGTCGGCGCTCTTAACCGCTAGGCCATCTCTCCAGCCCCGACAAGTATTTTTTTAAAAATTGATTTGAGGGGCTGGAGAGATGGCCTAGCGGTTAAGAGCACCGACCGCTCTTGCAGAGGAGCCGGGTTCGATCCCCAGCACCCACATGGCGGCTGAGAACCGTCTGAAGCTCCAATTCCAGGAGAACTCCAGTTCCAGGGGAATCCGACACCCTCTTCTGACCTCCGTGGCATTTCACGTCACGGGTGCACAAACTTGCATGCAGACAATACATTCATACACATACAGAAATAAATAAAAAATTAAAAAAAAATTGATTTGAAGTCTGGAGAGATGGCTCAGCCATTAAGAGCACTGTCTGCTCTTACAGAGGATCTGAGTTTGGTTTCCAGCACCCACATGGCAGCTACCAACCCTCCCTAACTCCAGTTCCAGGGGATCCGACACCCTCTCCAGGCACTGTACCCACAGCTGCACTCACACACGTGCAGCCAAAACACTCATACACATGAAATAAGAATAAATACATTATTGGAAAGATGATTTGTTCTTCACTAGAATAGACTTTTTATTTAAAGGGGAAACTTTTATTTCTTCCCAGGTTTTTTTAAATTTAGGGATTTGTAAATATTAGAATTAGGGGCTGGAGAGATGGCCTAGCGGTTAAGAGCGCTGACCACTCTTGCAGAGCACCCGGGTTCGATCCCCAGCACCCACATGGCGGCCGAGAGCCATCTGAAACTCCAATTCCAGGAGAACTCCAGTACCAGGGGAATCCGACACCCTCTTCTGACCTCTGCACGTCACAGTGCACAGACTTGCATGCAGACAATACATTCATACACATATGGAAATAAATAAAATTAAAAAAATAATAAAATAAATATTAGAATTAATCATTTTAAGACTATAGTTTAAAAGCTGGGTATGGTGGTACTGTGTTCTTAATTGGAACACTCACTCTGGAGGCAGAGGCAGGTGATCTCAGTGAGATTGAGACCTGCCTTGTATAGATAACAAGTTCCAGGGCAGCTGAGGCTAATGGAGTTCCTGTCTCAAAAAGACCTCCCCCCCAAAATACAGTTTGACAAATTTTCACAAAAACAGATAATGTCCACCACCAAAAGCAAGACACAAACTAGTCCATCACCTTACATTCTCCTCATCTCCCTCTGGGTTCTTTTGTTTTCTGAAGGTGACCTTAGAGTAGAATATTTAGTTTTGAGAATACATACTTTCAAAAGTAACCCTGGTGTTTGGCCAGCAGTGGGTTAAGTGGGGTGAGGCAGCTTATTGCTGCCCCTGAAGTGTGTGGGGCTGTAATCTCACAGTACCAGCTCTTCCATCTTTCCTCTTTTATTCTGGTTCAACGAGCTCAAGCTACTGCTGGAATTTTTGTTTGTTTGTTTTTAGTATCACAGTTGGTTTTACTTTTTTTTTTTTATAGACAAGATCTTGCTGTGTAGCTCAGCCTGGCTTTGAACTCATACTCTTGCTGCCTCAGCATTCTTAATGCTGGTCTTAAAGGTGTGCACTACCACACCACCCAACAGAAGTTCTTTAAGTTCTTTTAAAGTTACTGTTAGTCTTTCTCTGCCTTCCCGTGGTTAGCAAATGCTAAGAATCATTGGGAAATAACATGGCGTTGCAGAGGATTTTCCTTCCAGGTGTGCACACACACAGCCACTCTCATAGTGTTTTCGCTGCATCTTTGCCATTATAAGTTCCCATGGTTATTAGGCAAAGCAAGGAGTGACTCTCCAGTCTTACTTAGATGTCTAAGAATTTAAGCTTGCCTACAAAGGGAAGGCAGAAAAACATACACTCACGAGGTGCCCGGAGTCATGGCATGAATTCTGTGCCTTCCCATCATGAAATGGCGAGAGAGCCCCAGCAGCATCCCAGAGTTTGGTGCGTATGCATTGCCTCTCTGTGGGCTCGGCTTTGCCCTTAGCCCCTCCCTCTGAGTGAACCAGATTCCTTATTTGTAGTTCGAAGCTTGAGTGATAAATCCACTTCAAAGAAGATACATTCTATCTCATACATGGCAGCTACATAATGCCAATGGTTGTGATGTCCTTGAAGCCAGTCCTGACATAGGACTTGAAGGTCACCCTTGATGCTTGCCAAGAGTGGCCTTGCCTTAGGGTGAGGTGTGGTGTACCTTTCCTCTGTGGTCTGATGGTTCTCTTCCTTGACTCTAGCTGATCCCATTGTGCCCTGTAATGAAACCCGGTGGAGCCAGAAGTGGCAGTCGTCACGCCCCCTACGAAGAGCCAGTCTCTCCCTGGGCTCTGGTTTCTGGCATGCCACAGGGAGACATTCAAGTCGACGATTGCTGAGGGCCATTCCTCGGCAGGTTGCCCAGACACTGCAGGCGGATGTGCTGTGGCAGATGGGATACACAGGTGGGTGCCAGACCAGGAACTCCCAGCAGTCTGCATCCAGTGAGGCTGTCTTCTGGGTTGCTGCATACCATGGCCTTGTCACCTTACATGTCTGTCCTTACTGTTTATAGAGCTGGACATGGTGAGCTCTCCCTGTACTTGTCTCCTCTTAAGCCCTGTGACTTTTTTCTAAGTTTTTTTTGGGGAGGGGGTGGATGTGGGGGTAGAGGTGAAGTGTGCTATGGTATTATGTGTGGAAGTCAGAGCACAACTTGTAGGCAAACTTGTGCCTTGTGTATCTTGGGGATGGAATTCAGGATTAGGCTTGACAGGAAGCACCTTTACCCACTGAGCCCTTCGCTGGCATTATCACCAAATGGATCCAAAAATTGTTGAGTTTAGAAAGGGCAAGTTGTAGATCAAAACACTTCTCTCCAGCACTTACACAAGCACAACAGAACTCACAGCCTGAGCCTCCTGGGAGACCAGAGAAAGTTGCATTTTCTTACAGAAAATGATAGTAGTCACAGATAGGTCATGTCCATAGATGGACACCTGGATCTGGGCAGTTCCGTGGAAACTAGTCTTTTGTTGATTTGGTGTTGCAGAATCACTGAGTGAGTAACATGTGTGCTGATCATTTGTTTCAGAATGGGAAACTGTTACAGGTGACATCTTAGGAAGGGGAACTCAAACCTGATGTCTTTTTTTTTTTCAAACCCTATGTCTTTTGCTGACAGAGCAGAACAGCCTTATCTTTACTAGTGTGAAAACTTGCTCCTCAACTTAGTGTAAGCCAATGTTTTGTGCGGTGTTTTTTGGTCTTTTTTTGAGACAGGGTCTTGCTGTAGTACCAGCTAGTCTGGAACTTGCTGTGTAGACGGGTGGGGTTGAACTCACAGAGATCTGCCTGCCTCTGCCTCCCAGGTGCTGGGATTAAAAGTGTGCGCCACCACACCTGGCTTGTAAGCCAGTGCTTTACCCTCAGCAGGCTGCCCTTGGTTTCCTGTATCAGCCTGTCTCCTAGGGTTAGAGACCAGGTGTCAGTCTGTCTGAGTCTCCAGTCCTCCCTAAGTAGATTGATACCTCTGCCTGGTCACCCGTAGAGAGTAAGAACGTCTTCACATGACAGGTTCTCAAATTCTACATACTTTCTGTTTTAACTCCAAATAAATCGTTTCCAGTTTGATGTGTGCATATTTTTATAAGTGCCAATTTTATTATTTTAAAATTTTTAATTATTTTTATTTTATGTGTATGTTTTGCCTACATGTATGTAAGCACACCACATATGTACAGTGCCCTTGAATGCCCAAAGAGGGCATCAGATCTTCTGGATCTGGAATTATAGATAGTCATTAGCTGGCATGTGGGTGCTAGAATCTGTACCCAGGTTCTCTGGAAGAGCAGACAGTGCTTTTAACCACTGAATCATCTTTCTAATTTTAGCAGCTGTCTTGGTGTATTGATCATATGACAGAGTATAGAGAGTTAAAACACCTTTAAATAATGGTAAACAGCTTTAAACAAACAAAATTACCTTCATTACACAGGCCAGTTGTTAAGTGATGTAAGTAGCTTGTATTGTTTTCTAAAACTTTCTGTCCAACAGTTCAGTCATATATCACATTGATTCAGAAGGCTTTGAGGTCTAAATCAGCTCCTAAATACAGAAGTGCATGCTGGACTGATCTCCCCTGAATTGTGGCCACCGTGCGTGCTGTTCACAGCCGTCTTCTGCAGTGTATCAGCAAGTGTCCCTGAGTGAGTTGTCAGGACTTGTCAGGACTAGGATGTTTCCCATCCCTATTTGCACAGCTTCTCCTTAGCTGTGCACTTGGTGGAAACTTGTCAGGGTCTCTGAGGAGGACAAGAGGTCACAGCCTGCACCCTGAAGAGCCCTCGTCATGGAGCAGAAGTTCCATTCTGAAGCTTTGGTGATAGGCTGAGATGGCAGCTAGACAGATTTTGTTTATTCTCAAAAACCTTGTGCCACAGCAACAGTGCATGTTCCTCACTCTTCTCTCTTAATCTTGGCTCAGTCAGCTGGCCTAACCTGTCACAGTTAGGCCCTGACCTTCCAGGACACGTTTTATATGGGGCCCTTAAAGGAACCTGTTTACAGGCAGAATTCCAGAAATCTTATGTGTTCCAACGTGATGATGTGTTTTCTCTTTTTGGAATAAGGCACTAGTGTCAGGGTTGCTGTGTTTGACACTGGGCTGAGTGAGAAACACCCACACTTCAAGAACGTGAAGGAGAGAACCAACTGGACCAATGAGCGGACCCTGGATGATGGTAGGTCCTCCCCAGAGTGAGGGTGAGGCATTTGTCCCCTTGCTGAGGAGTCCACAGATGATGCCTGGCAGTTTAAGACAAGCCTATGCTATGTATTCTGTTAAGGCAGATGTTTTGCTAAAGATCTCAGATGGTTATGTGTACACAGCAGTTTCTGATAGATGTTTTAGTATTCAAAGGATTAAAAGATCTATTGGATCTATTGGAAATGAAGAATTTTGTGCTTGGTACACATATGGCACAAAGACACTGCAGAAATATGTGGAAGGTATCAAAAATACTAAATCTTTTTTTTTTTTTTTTTTTTTTTTTTTTTT
>VZQC01001082.1:2127901-2164807 GCA_009823505.1 Rhizomys pruinosus | reverse complement strand
GCCTGCCTCTGCCTCCCAAGTGCTAGGATTAAAGGCATGCACCACCACGCTTGGCCTAAATCATTTTTAATACTAATTACTTTTTAAAATTTTATATGGATAAGTGTATTGCCTGCATGCATGTAAGGGCACCATGGTGTGCAATGCCCCTCGAGTCAGAAGCTCCCCCAGTTACATTTGTAATATAAAGTATTCCTAACTGCTTTCTTTGGAACTTATAGTTAGTATCACATTTCTGTTCCCATTCCTTTTTTCTGAACTTGTAAATAAACTTTCCAATGTTTTCATTAAAAAAAAAAGATCTCAGATGGTGTGGGAAATTGAAGTTGGGAGAGAAGGAGGTACTTGCCGAGAAAGGGTACTTAACAGTCCCACAAAGGAGAGCAGGGGCAGTGCTGTCAGGTAGGGGCTGAGGAACGCCACAGAGGCTCACTGATGGGCTTCTAGATGAGTGTGTGTGCTTGATGGTTTGGAGTTGTGCTGTGATATGGATCCTCGCCTCTGACTCACAGGGACTTCTTTCTCTTGCGGGCACAGGGCTGGGTCATGGCACATTTGTGGCAGGTGTGATTGCCAGCATGAGGGAATGCCAAGGATTTGCTCCAGATGCAGAGCTGCATATCTTCAGGGTCTTTACCAACAATCAGGTAGGTGTTTGAGGGGCCTTGAATGTGTAAGGAATCAATGCTGAGATGGCCTAGCGGTTAAGAGTGCCGACCGTTCTTGTGGAGGACCCGGGTTCGATCCCCAGCACCCACATGGCAGCCGAGAACCGTCTGAAACTCCAGTTCCAGGAGAGTTCCAGTTCCAGGGGATTCCAAGACCCTCTTCTGACCTCTGTGGCATTGCACGACACGGGTGCACGGACCTGCATGCAGACAGTACATTGATACACATACAGAAATAAATAAAATTATTAAAAACAAAAACAAAAACAAAGTAAGAAGCCCTGCTCCCATAGTCATCTACGTGCAGCACTCATTGATGGTGTTCTTCCTCTTCTGTTGTGCAGCACTCATTGATGGTGTTCTTCCTCTTCTGTTGGGGTCCTCACTTTCCTGCCTTCGTCAACCTTCCTCATCCTGAAGACCTCACTCCAAGCCCCATGTCCAGTGTTTCTTTGATTTCCTATTTATCCTTATCCTCAGGTTTGCCTGAACTCTTGAGGCCATGTGTCTTAGGTTGCCTGGTAGATTAGTGGCCTGTTTGCCTCCCAGTTCAGTTCCTCCTGCTGGAGAGTTGAGACTGTGTTAATGGCTTCTGGAATCCAGCACCTAGGATTTAGAACCTTTGTTCCCTAGTTTCACTTGGGAAATATGGTCTGAAAAGGAAACTGACGCATAATTCTCTTCAGAAGATGAAGTTTATTAGGAGAAAGGACTTTAAGGCCATGATTAAACCTCAAAGTGGGAGGAAGAGCACTGGACAAAATATGTGGAGATCTAAACATATTGGGGCCCCAGAGGCTTCCCTTTAAAGCCTGGAGAAGAGTATTATTAGGAATGAAAATAACACACCTTGAAATGGTGCACACCTTTAACCCCAGCACTAGGGAAACAGGTGGGGCAATCTCTGAGATCCAGGCTAGCCTGGTTTACATAGCAAGTTCCTGGTCAATTGGGGCTCCACAAAGACCCTGTCTCAAAACAAAGTGAAGAAAGAAAAAGAGGCAAGAGCTAACCCACCGTGAGAGGGACTGCAGGAGGGCCAGCCCAGAGTAGCCGTTTTAGACACAGCCTTCAGAACACTTCCCTGATGAGCAAAGCTCAAGAATGAAGAAATGATCAGGTCTTTATAAGTTTTGAGGGACCAGAGGGAAGTTTCATATCTGTACAGCATAGCTAACAAAGTCTGGAGGAGCCCAGGTACATAAACTAAGAGTGTCAGGTCACAGCACAGGTGGATGGCTTCTTAACTCTGTCCCAGAGAGAACTCTGAGATTTCAAGCATATGCCACTACACCCAGATTTTGTATATGGGCTTTGGGCATCAAACTCAGTTTTCAAGTAGATTTTTTTTGTCCTCTTGCTGTGATAAAATAAAACTAAAGCTACTTAATGGAGAAAGGGTCTGTTCTGGCTCACAGCTCAGGTGCAATCCTTCATGGCGGGAGGTAGCTCCCTTGAGGCAACTAACTGGTCACAGGGCAACCACAGACGTGAAGCAGAGAGATGATGAAAGCATGCTGATGCTCAGCTCACTTTTTCCATTCTATACAGTCAGGATCCCTGCCAGGTTGAGTGGACCTGCCCATAGTTAAGATGGCTCTTTCCACATCACTTCACATAGTTGAGATAATGCCCATAGGCATGCCCAGAGTCCTATCCTCTCAGGTGATTCTAGATTCTGAAAGTTGACAGCCAATGGGAGCTATCACAACACTGATCCATCTCCCTAGCCCTTGTATTTTATTTTAATTTTTGAGTTCTAATACATGAAAAGGCAACACAGCGATGACATCTGTCCCTTCAACCGTGTTTGCAGCTTGCCCATCCCTTGATGAAAGAGCATTCTTGGTTTTTCACACTATCTTTTCCATATATGGGTATGTAGTTATACTTCTTTATTATTTTTTTTTTTATGTGTATGAGTGTACTGTCTGCATGTAGGTTGGTGCACTCGTGTCATGCAATGCCGCGGAGGTCAGAAGAGGGCGTCGGATTACCCTGGAACTAGAGTTAAAGACGGTTCTCAGTCACCATGTGGGTGCTGGGAATCGAACCCGGGTCCTCTGCAAGAGCAGTCAGTGCTCTTAACCGCTGAACCATCTCTCCATCCCCTGTAGTTATACTTTTAAAAGCCTTGAAAAAATTCTTCATTATACCTCTCTGCTCAATGTGAACTTTTGGTTGTTTGATTTTTGTTTGTTTGTTTTTTTGTTGTTGTTGTTGGTCTTTTTGAGACAGGGTCTCCCTGTAGCCACAGCTGTCCTGGAACTGCCCATGTAGACCAGGCTGGCCTTGAACTCACAGAGCTCTGCCTGCCTCTCCCTCCCAAGTGCTAGGACTATAGGCATGCACCACCACACCCAGCTGGTTGATTTTTTATTTGTTTGTTTGTTTATGATTTTGCAATGGGTCTCACTTTCTAGGATGACTGGTCTAAAACTTGGTGTGTCTCCCAGGTTGGCTTCATACTCTGGGCAGTCCTCCTGTTCTAGCCTCTCGGAGCTGGGGTGACTGTTGTGAGCCACCATGCCTGGCTTAGTTTGTATTTAAAAAAAAATAGCCGGGTGTGGTGGCGCACGCCTTTAATCCTAGCACTTGGGAGGCAGAGGCAGGCGGATCTTTGTGAGTTCAAGGCCAACCTGGTCTACAGAGTGAGTTCCAGGACAGCTGGGGCTACAGGGAGACCCTGTCTCGAAAAGACCAAAAAAAAAAAAAAAATGTAAAAAAATTGCCTGGGTGTGGTGGCACAGTCCTTTTAGTACCAGCGCTCAAGTTCAAGGCCAGCCTGGTCTACATGGCCATCCAGGGCTAACTAACAAAAAACTGAATTATCTACAAAGCAGTTCATGTAAAATAAGAACTGAGCACTTGTAGCTGTCCTGTAATGTAGCTGTTGGTGCTTCAGTTCTTGAGAATTATGGGTGTTGTCTGAATACCCTCAGCTCTTCAGAAATGCTAATGTAATTAATACCTTTGCCTTATGGAGCCTTTTATAAGAAGGGCAGTTAGAAGCTGGGGCTTTGTCTTAGAAAGCATGCTGTTAGTCTGGCTGCCTATTGTCCTTAGAGAGGAAGAAGATAGCATAGGACACAGCCCTGTCCTTGGGTCTAGCTGAAGCATTCAGTTTCTGGGTATATGTTTTACATTATAAAGCATTCTTTTTATTTAGGATTAATTTCTGATTTTATATCTAAAAAGCAAGATACTGAGAGGAATCCCTATGCTTTATAGAGTGTGCTTTTAGAAACTCAAGCTGTCACAGCTCTGTACACTTTTGCTGGGACTCTCAGAGGACTGTTTCAATTTAACCAGGTATCTTACACATCTTGGTTTTTGGACGCCTTCAACTATGCCATCCTGAAGAAGGTTGATGTGCTAAACCTCAGCATTGGCGGCCCTGACTTCATGGATCATCCATTTGTTGACAAGGTTGGTTGAGTCACCCCCAGAGGGCAGTGTGTTCTGTATCAGCTCCTGCTGTTTCCTATCATTTCCACTGAGTTGGTGACAGCTTTGTGAGAACAGATGGTTAATGATGTGAACTTCAGTGACTCCCATGTCAGAAAGCCAGTGGGTTTGAGGCGTGGGAAGAGGTGTTTGTAAGGAGTGCTTCCCTGGGGGGCCTTGACCCTTTCATGCCTAAGCCTGCACTTTGTTTTTCTGAGCCCAGTCTCCAGGTGATTGTGGTGCTCAGCCTTGTGTTCAGAGGACTGTCTCCAAACACTTATCATACTGCTGGGGCCAGTGCTACCTCAGAGGGCCTCTCCTTGGGACCACTTGCAGATATTACAGGCTTTGGGGGACAGTGATTTGTTTATTATACTCATTAACACAGTGCCTGCTGATTTTGTAGGTGTGGGAATTAACAGCTAACAACGTAATCATGGTATCTGCTATCGGCAATGATGGGCCTCTTTATGGGTAAGCAACCCCAACAGGGTGGCCTGATGGATGCTTGTTCCCCTGAAATAACTGAAAAAATTATCGTCAGTCTGTGTATATATGTGTGTACCCTTGTTTATATCTTTCCAAGCTTAGTGTTATGTTTTTAAAAAATGATATGTATGATGAACTCCCAAGTTCTCAGTTGTCACTTGAAGGCAGTCTTCTCTCTGTTAAGGTTTTTAAACTTTGTTATAATTTAGAGGCCTGAAGTTTTTAGTCTAATCCTTTCTCCACCCCTAAAATAGAATGGATCCGGGGAGATGGCTCAGATAGTTCAATGCTTACCATGCAAGTGTGGGGACCTGAGCTGGGATCCTCAACACCTAGTTATAAAAAGCCAGACGTGGCGGTGTTTACCTGTGACCTCAGCGCCAGCGGCAGGAGTGTGACAGGAGACCCTTGGGGCTTGCTTGCCAGCTAGTCTAACTAACCGGTGAACTCCAGGTTCAGCAAGAGACTCAGAAAATAAGGTGGAGAGCAATAGAGGCAGACACCAAAGTTGACTTCTTGCTTGTACATGCATGCACACACACAAGCACCTGTACCCCCTACAGGCGTACACATAACATGCATATGCCACATATACATACGCGAATAATAATCAGGAAGCTTGGTATAGTGGCATATGCCTGTAATCCCAGGACTCAAGAAGTAGAGAAAGGAGGATCTGGAGTTCAGGTCCAGCTGCATGAATGACTCTGTTCCAAAGAAAACAGAAGCACAGTAATCAGAAGAGTGAGTTTGTTGGAGACACATGAATTCTGAGTTCTTTGAGACCCACTTTGTATATAGAACACTGGGCTCAAAGGGAGATGGATGAGGTGCCTGCCTGTCTCAGAAAGAGCAGGTGTAAACACAGTGGAACTCATGTGAGGAGAAGGTGCTGGGGCCTGGTGGGGACATAGATTGTGCCTTGGGGGCTAAACACAGTGAGGGAGCAGCAGAAGAGAGTTCTGTATGTGCTATGTGGTGCTTGTGAATGAAAACAGCATGAGGGATGGAGCATTCCCTCACTGAATGAAACAGCCTACCAGCATGTGCGTGTCAGCTTGAGATCTTAGTTCTCTTCCACAGATGACATTTATAGATAATCTCAGTCTGAAGTGCTTCTGGAGTAGGATGTTGGTCACCCTCAGTTACAGAGCACCCAGAATGGCATAGTTCAGTACTGGGACAAAGGGTATAAGGTCACCTTAAAAGAAGTCAGAAGACATGCTCTGTGTGCTGTGCACAGTGCAGTAACTGGCTGCACAGTTGTGTGTGTGCACATCCACTCATTTGCTGCATCTGGCCAGGACATCCTAGGAGCTGCTGCTGAGGGAAGGCAGCCTGTCTGGAGGACAAGCAGAGAGTATGCAGTGTCCAGAGCACAGAATGAGGCTAAGCATGTGGAACTGCTGTGTGTGTGGGTCAGACAACATGAGTGTTGGCATTCCTGTGGCTGTGGTCTGATGGTGGAGTGGACCATGAAGGTCTGTGGTTCTGGGTGCTGTGATCAGTGTCAGTGGCATGAATTGCCCTAGCCATACATTTTTTATGAAAAGTTATACTTACCTGGCAGGGGATTAAGAAGGTGGTTTTCTCAGGGCAAGGCTCATCCATTGCACTTGGGATGTGCTGACCCCTGCGATTTCCCCAAATGCGGAAACTCAACTGCATAATTTGTGGTAGTGGGGGACTGCGTTCGTACTCTCCCTTGTAAGAAAAAAAGAAAAGTGCCAGTTAGTGAGTCCTGGATGTCAGGTTATCTCGTTTCCCTTCACATGTTGTCCCTGTGGCCACTTGGTTTAGAGTCACCCAGGCTGTTGTTCTCCTAGCCCCTCTCCAACATTTATGGTTTTTTACCCTGGCTGTTCTAGGATGGATGGCAGTGGAACCAGGTATGAGTAGGCAGGTGGGATGGGCCCGTCCACACTGAGGACCCTCCTTTCTTGGAGCGTTAGCTTTCCGCCTGTCCTGGGGGTATGGGCTTGCTCTTGAGGTACTTTGCAGATGGTGGTGACCCACAGGGAGAGCACTGTGAAGACTTGCCTTAAGTGGTGGCTCCTGCTTCCTTTTGGTCTGTGTTTCTGCTGCTCAGACAAATATTACAGCTGTTTTCTGTTCAGGGATTTGCCTATGGTATAAATCCACATTTTTCTTCTTGGTTTTCAGACATTGATATTCTAGCTGGAATTGGCAAACTTCTCCTAAAAAATGCCAAAGTAAGTGTTGTAGGCTTTGTGGTTGGATGGTCTCTGCTGAAGCTGCTCAGCTATGCCCTTTGGAGGAAAAGTTGGCACAGGAGCTAGGATTGACAGGTGTGGCCATGTCTGCTGAAACTGAATAGACAGGAAGAGGTGGTGGTGGTGTGCCTGATTTACCCCATGGACACAAGTCTGGCCAGAACCTATTGGCTTGCCTTTGTTTACCATTGTCTTATGCACCTCCTCCTCCTCCTCAGGTCTGGGCCCCTCAGGTTTTCTCTGTTGGCTGCTGGGCTCCATTCATGTCCATCTGTTTTCCTGAGCTGTTCTGATGCACCAGTCCCCTACCTAAACCACTGCAGCTTCAGTGAGGAGTCATCCCTGAAAGCTTCTAATCCAAGAGTTGTAATTGAGAGTGTGGAAGAGGAGGAAAAGCCGAAGAAGGCCCTGTCTGAGTGTCCGCGCGTGCGTGTGCACGTGCACATTTGAGCTCTCTGCAGGGATGGCAAGTGGTGTGTGATCCACCCCTGTGTCCTAGCTTGTAGCAGCTCAGTTTTATAGCTTGGACATTGGCAGAACTGTTATGGTGCTGGGCAGAGGACAGAGCATGCTCTGGAAGTGGGGTGGGCAGCTCCATGTCTTTCTTACCAGGAGCTCTGGTCTGGGCTGCTCTGAGACTGATGGAAGTGTCTGCAGCTGTAGTTACTCTCCTTTCAGTACCAGCAGTGAATTCTTCATTGCCGGACCAGCCCTCTAGATGCCCCCCCCCTTTTGTTTTTGAGGGTTGAGGCAGTTGTAGGTATTCTAGGGATTGACAGGCTGAGGGAGGTGAGAAGTGGGCGATCCTCTGCTGACTTCAGTGGGAGATCCTCTGCTGACTTCAGTGGGAGGTTCTGTCACCTCTGCTCCATAGTTCACAGGAAGGTGCAACTCAGAGGAGCAGCTGGTAGAAAGCCTTTCAGCTGCTTCCAACGGCTACCTGCTGCCAAACCAGATGGGTGTGGTTTGAAGCCTTTGATTAAAACACATGCTGCACAATCGTGTTGCTCATCTCTTAACCCTGGGAAATCTTATAGTTACTATGTTGTCCGAGCTTCGTCTTGGTAGCAGAGCTGTAGTGTATGAACCCTTGAAACTTCATAACTGTTTATTTAGAAATCAGCTTTGTCATAGTAACTTAAACCTTTTTGTCAGTCATTTCACTATGGATTGGATACACATCCTGTGCCTTGAGGTCTTGGGAGAGAATGCCCTGATTTTTCCTGGCTTATGTCTGTCCTCTAAGGGCTCAAGGTTGCGGAGTAACAGTAGCTGCTGCCATATTGTCCAAGGCAATGGGATGCACAACAGCAAGTCTGGCAGCGTGAATGAGCAGGTTTGCTGTCATCTCGGTGTCTGTTCTGGTTGAGAAGGCCAATAGAGCCTCCAGATCAACTCCAAGGTAGTGTGAGAACAAGTAGAAGGGTGCTGTGATGTCTGCTCTGGAAGTTTATAGCCAGGAGAGATCCAGGGAGGAGGGAGCCTTAAGCTGGACCATCTATGTGTGGTGAAGTGGAAAGGAGAGAAGTAAAGGCACTCAGGAGGAGGCTGCAGCCTGAGGGTGTAGGGCCATGGTGTCTACAGGACATGCCAAGGAGCCCGCCTACCAAAGCTGTACAGGTCTTGTACAGAAGAGCCTAAGTAATAACCTTACATTTTTCTGGGAGTGCTTGCCCTGGTTTGAATTATTCATTTTAAATGATTTCTCTTCCCCCCCCCCTTTTTTTTTTCTTTTGTGTGTTTCAATTTAGCACTCTGAATAACCCTGCTGATCAGATGGATGTGATTGGAGTGGGTGGCATTGACTTTGAAGATAACATCGCCCGCTTTTCTTCCAGGGGAATGACTACCTGGGTATGCTTTTCTATTTTAGCTTAATGTGACTCACGGAGCCCTTGGTCTAAGAGCCCTGACGTGTGATTTGTCAGTGCACAGGTAGCCAGGGCTCTGGGTGTGTGCCCCCTCCCCCCGTGAGGACAAGAGAGCAGCTCCTTTGACTGCAGCCACCTTAGTCCAGTGAGCTGAACTGCCATGAAGGTCTTGGAGCTTCTGAGGGCGTTTCCAGTTCCATTTCCTTTTAACCTCTTCTAGTAGGTCAGGTAGTTAAGATGGACTTAGGCTCTCTTGCTCTCTTGATCTAACTAGAAAGAAGACAGTGACTCTCAATGCAAGCAGAGATTTACCTTAAGAAGGGAAACCCTTAGGGGCTAGAGAGATGGCTCAGCAGTTAGGAGCACCAACTGCTCTTGCAGAGGACCCGGGTTCAGTTCCCAGCACCCACATGGCAGCCAAGAACCGTCTTTAAGCTGGGCATGGAGGCACATGCCTTTAATCCTAGCACTCGGGAGGCAGAGGCAGAGGCAGAGGCAGGTGGATCTCTGTGAGTTCAAGGCCAGCCTGGTCTACAGAGTGAGTTCCAGGCCAGCTAGGGCTATAGGGAGATACTGTCTCAAAAAAAAAAGTGAAACCCCAGACTGATGATTAAGCTCAGTGATAGGATACTTGCCCGTCATGTACCAAGCCCTGAATTCCATCCCTGATAGTGAAGGGAAAAAGAAAGAACAGCTTAGTGGGGTTGGAGAGATGGTTCAGTGGTTAAGGGCACTGGTTGATCTTGCAGATAGATGCTGGGATGCAAATTCCCAGCATCCACATGGCAATTAACAACAGTCTAAAACTCCAGTCCCCGGGGAATATGATGCTCTCTTCTAACCTCCATGGTCATTTCTAGACACAGGTGCACCTACATACATGCAGGCAATACACTCAGACACAAAATAAATAATTTTTTTTTTTGGTCTTTTTGAGACAGGGTCTCCCTTTAGTCCCAGCTGGCCTGTAATTCACTGTGTAGACCAGGCTGGCCTTGAACTCACAGATCTGCCTGCCTCTGCCTCCGGAGTGCTGGAACTAATGGTGTGCGCCACCATACCTGGCTAAAATAATTTTTTTTTTTTTTAAAAAGAACAGCTTAACAAACAATAGAACAGCTTAACATCAGGTCTTTTAATATGGAAGCAATTACATTTAGTTAAATAAAATGAGCATAACTGCATCCAGTTAGGATCTCGGCTGCTCGGGTTCTGATTATGTAACCAGCTCACCCTCTTTTCCCCAAAACAAAAGTTTGACTCAAAATTAGATAATTCTTGCAGAGCATTGCTCAGGTATTTTAATCTTAGAGAGGTGACTGACAGAGTTTCTGTCACTAGTGTTCTTTGGGGTCAGGTCATCTCTTGGTGTTCTAACTTGGCCATTTTCTGAGCTCTGAGAGCTGTCAAGAAAGGCCCAGAAAGATCCACAACTTCCTGGAAACACTTGGGCCTTGTCCGCCCCTGTAGCACTTTGGTCATAGTCTTTCATGCCAGCTTCGGCTCCACAGTGAGAGATCGCAGTAACCCCACCGCTAGCTGCAAGCACTTCATGCCTCTCTCACAAAATGCTGTCTGCTGGAGCTGGTCCATTTTCCCGACACCACAGGTCCTGTAGACCTACTCTGAGTCTGGCTGCTCTGCTCCCAGTATGTCCCTTTGTGCTGTTGAGTATCAGGAAGCACCATCTGCCAGCACCTGGTGTAAGCACCCCAGCAGCTGTTAAGCTCTGCCATGTCCTTGACCTTCCTCAAGGGCTTGTTTGTCAGTGACATTGGGACACATTCCAGAATTACCTGTGGAGCTGTGCACAGCAGCGTCTTCACCTAGTGCTCTGAGGATGCTCCTGCATCCTTTATAACTGATTGCCAGGAAAGAGTTTTCATTTCAAATTAGTTGTACATTTTCTTAATAGAATACAAGATCCTGGCCAGGCACATGCTTGTAACTTGAGCACTAAGGAAACTGAGGGGTCACAAATAAGTTCAAGGCCAGCTGAGTATCTAGCAGGACCTTGTCTAGAGAAGCAGAGAGGAGGAGGGAAGGAGAAAGTAATGAAAGAAGAAAGAAAACTCAGGGTCCTCTTGTAGTTCTCACTTGGGCCTAGTTTTCAGGAACTGAAGAGAGTGCTTAGTAGTGTCTTGTCCAATCAATCTCCTGCTCGTTCTCTGTGGTTTCTTATTCTGGTTTGAAATGGCCGGTCAGAACAATGTTCTTTTTCCATATAAAGGGGTATTTTTCAATTTGCTTATTCTAATGTATTCCTTATTTTTAGATTATTTAACAGTTTCCTTTTGTACTCTTATGGTAAGTCAGTGACTAATTCCTGGTCTTAGCAACTGTTTAAGTTTAGCAATTTTTTTTCTAATTGCTCTCTGGCTTTTCTGTTTTAATTTATTATAAAACACACTAAAGTGATTTTATTTTCTATATTAGCACTAAAGTTTGTCTTTGTCTTGCAGTGCATCACAGACTCAAACCTCAAATTCTCAGATGACACTGTTCAAGTGTGTTCTGATTTTATTCACGTATGACCCTCCATAGCTGTGGGCCATGTGTGTGATGAGGAAACAAACTACCCTTGTTTGCAGGAACTTCCAGGAGGCTATGGTCGAGTGAAGCCAGATATTGTTACCTACGGTGCTGGAGTTCGGGGTTCTGGTGTGAAAGGGGGCTGCCGAGCACTCTCGGGGACCAGTGTTGCATCTCCGGTGGTCGCCGGGGCTGTCACCTTGTTAGTAAGGTGAGTTCTGCACATCTGCCCTGCCCCTACTCTGCCCCTTCATCCCTGACAAGAGTCAGGTCCTCTGTTGGGGTTGGGTGTGTCAGCCATAAGCTGAAGGAAGCTGGAAAGCCTGGCCAGACACTCCACCGTCGTCCATGGGTCTGTGCTTGAGCTGTGTTCATGTGTGCTGGCTGTGCTTTCCTCTCCCATACAAGGTGTGTCGGCCCTAGACACGGCCTGCTCTCCTGCTGTCCTCCATTTCCTGGCTGATGCATGCTTTTTCTTATTAAATAGTTTCTTCTGGGAAGCAATTGAACATTGTCATCTCATGTTTCATCTCAGTGTTCTCTTAGCTAAGGAGATGTCAGGCCCCTTGGGCCTGGCAGCCAGGCACTTCCTTGGTGATGGGCATGTTTCTCTATGCTATTCATTTCTTCTTGTTGGATCTCATCTGTAGTTGGAATACAGCTTAGTCCTCAGCCCTTTTCTTTCTTTTTTTTTTTTTTTTTGTTTTTTTAGACAGGGTCTCCCTGTAGCCCCAGCTGTCCTGGAACTCGCTCTGTAGACCAGGCTGGCCTTGAACTCACAAAGATCCGCCTGCCTCTGCCTCCCAAGTGCTAGGATTAAAGGCGTGCGCCACTACACCCGGCCCTCAGCCCTTTTCGTGTAGATAATGAAACTGGAAGGTTCTGGAATATGGTAGTCAGATGACCTCGCTCCCTTTCCCTTAGTTCTGTCTTTGAACACCACATCTCCCTAAAACCAGTTCTTCCTTTGCTCAGTAGTAGAGAGGTCTTTTTTGAGCTGCTCTGTTGTAATAACAAAAACTTTATATTCTGTACTCATTTTAAAATTAAGTGACTTGCAGGATGGGCGTGGTGACACACGCCTTTAATCCTAGCACTCAGGAGGCAGAGGCAGGCAGATCTTTGTGAGTTCAAGGCCAGCCTGGTCTACAGAGTGAGTTCCAGGACAGCTGGGGCTACAGGGAGACCCTGTTTTGAAAAGACCAAAAAAAAAAAAAAAAAATTAAGTGACTTGCATGTCGGTTTCAACTTCTCCTACTGGAGTCTCTCGTTGGTACCCTAGGTAAAGGCAGGTGTCTTCCTCTTGCTTGTCCTTTCAGGTGAGAGCCAGGTTCTTGAAAATGCTGACAATGTCTAGAATGGGACCCTGTGCCTAAGGCAAGCACTGCCCCCTTTCCCTCTGCTGCATAAAGTGGAGGAAGGAGGGAGGCAAGGCCGTCTCGGCTTGCCTGGCTCTTCTCACTTTTGCATCTGCCAAGTAGAGGATTCGCAAGGGCTTCTGTTTCCAGTAGAAACGGAGAGCCCCGTCCATTCTGTTCATAGAGTGATTGTTAGCGGGAAGCTGGGCTTCCCACTCCTCTGTGGAGCCCACCATCTGTCTGCCAAACGAGTGGGAGGCCAGGAGGCTATGGTTGCTGTTCCTGGTGGCAGCTCTCAACACAGACTTTCAGCATCAAGGAAGCCCTTACCTCCTTCCTTCTGCACATAAA
This sequence comes from Rhizomys pruinosus, assembly GCA_009823505.1. Lineage (NCBI taxonomy): Eukaryota > Metazoa > Chordata > Mammalia > Rodentia > Spalacidae > Rhizomys > Rhizomys pruinosus. Next base: position 2,151,857 of record VZQC01001082.1, on the reverse strand, counting down.
AAGGCCATTGTGATGGTTTAGAGATCTTGGTGGCTTGACACTGGCCTGTGGTAGATGCTGAACAATGAGAAGTGGAATCTAATTGCTGACTGTAGCTTCTAGCAGTGCTTTCATTTTGTCATTAAGCATCAAGCCCACTACCTCCTCTTTAGAAAGCCTGCCTCAGCTGAGACCAACCTCCACCATCTATAAAATATTTAGGGGCCTAAGTAGGAGGCTAAATTTCCCCCTTTGCCTGCTGACTCCCCCTCAATCCAGCCATTACAGTCTACTTGTACATTAAACATAGATGAGAGGGTATGAGCATCTCAGAACCAGAGCTGGCTGAGTTCCTGCCAAGGTTGCGTCGAGTGCTGAGATGCAGTCTGCTGATGGGATGCTCACGGCGGCCTCAGGTCTGCACCCACCAGGTTCATGCCTCAGGCCTGCAAATGCCCACCCAAATACAAGGGATGGCTGTGGAAGCAGTGCTCTTTCCTCGCCCTGCACCTCTGCCCAGCCTGCCTCATATCCCTCTCAGGCACCTCCTTTGTTCCTTTCTGTCTTTGGACTGCCAGGCACCTCCCTAGGGACTCTGTACCTCTTTGATGTTCTATCTTCTGTAACCTTCGTGGCCCATTTATTTAGATTATCAGAGACTGCATTATTCATGGATTTGCATAAATAGGCTTGAGCCTTAAAAGTCACTGCTAAGACAAGCTATGTTCAGGTGTGGCATGATCACCAGGGAGTACCTGCATTCTCACCTCACAGCGTCACCAGACCAGGAATCTTGTCGGATGGAGGATAGACTAAAGGCCACATATTGGTGCTTTTGCAGATTGAGGGTACTCAGATTTTTATTCTTATACTGAAAGCAAAATGAGCAAACAATTTTTCTCCTCAGCACAGTCCAAAACCGTGAACTGGTAAATCCCGCTAGTATGAAGCAAGCCCTGGTCGCATCAGCCCGGAGGCTCCCTGGTGTCAACATGTTCGAGCAAGGCCATGGCAAGCTGGATCTTCTGCGAGCCTATCAGATCCTCAACAGCTACAAGCCACAGGCAAGGTTGGTGTGTGGGCCTGCCTCCTGACAGGCCTTCTCCTCCCTGGGTTCGATTCCTAGCACCCACATGGTGGCTAAGAACTGTCTTTTAACTCCAGTTCCAGGGGAATCTGACACCCTCTTTGGACCTCCACGGCATTAAACGACACTGGCGCACCAACTTGCATTGCAGACAGTACACTCATACACATAAAATATAATAAATAAAATTTAAAGGAAAGGAAGGAAGAAAGGAAGAAAAAGAAGGAAAGAGAGAGAGAGAGAAAGAAAAGAAAAGAGTGTCATCTGGGGCTACAGGGAGACCCTGTCTCAAAAAGACCAAAAAAAAAGATAAATAAATTAAAAAAGATTGTGTGTATGGTGGGTGGGGGTGGAATTGTCCATAAATCAGTGTCTTTAGGGGCCAGAAGAGGACTTCTAAGAAGACCCTGGAGCTAGCATTACAGGTAGGTGGTTGTGAACTGCTCCATGTGGGTGCTGAGAATTGAACCTGTGCTCTCTGTAAGAGCTGCAAATAGTCTTACAAGCTGAGCCATCTCTCTAGCCCCCTGTTAATGATTTCTTAATTAGATCACATTTGTTGGGGTAGACTATTTATGGAGCACATGTACTTTTTTTTTTTTGTCTTTTCGAGACAGGGTCTCCCTGTAGCCCCAGCTGTCCTGAAACTCGCTCTGCAGGCCAGGCTGGCCTTGAACTCACAAAGATCCGCCTGCCTCTGCCTCCCGAGTGCTAGGATTAAAGGCGTGTGTCACCACGCCTGGCTGGAGTACATGTACTTTTACTGACTCAATTATAGCCACATACCCAGCCACTTAGTTTTTTGTTTTTGTTTTTGTTTTTCTTTTTGTTTGTTTTTGTCTTTTTGAGACAGGGAAGGTCTCCCTATAGCCTCAGCTTTCCTGGAATTCACTATGTAGACTCACAGAGGTCTACCTGCCTCTGCCTCTGGAGTGCTGGGATTAAAGGTGTGTGCCACCATTCCTGGCCCCCACTTGGAATTTTTGATACTAGATGGCATCTGTTATAAATAGCTAAATGTGATACATGTTAACTATAATTCTCCATGAAAGTAAGAGTACCCATAAGGGTGCTATTTGGGAGGTTGGGGAGATAGGTCAGTGCTGGGAAGTGGAAGAGATAGATCAGTCTGTAAAATTCTTGCTACGCAAACATAAGGCCCAAGTTCAGTCCCCAGAACATATAGAAAGCTGAGTGTAGTGGCCCATGCTGGTAATCCCAATGCTGGGGAGGTAGAGATAGGCAGCTCCCTGGAGTTCGATGGCCAATCAGTCTATCTGAATCAGTAAGATCCAAGTCCCAGTGAGAGGCTCTGACCCTAAAACAGGTAGATGGCCAGCCTGAGGAGCATCTGAGGTTGACTTCTAGCCTTTGTGTGCACTCGCCTTCACATACATGTGCACACTCAAATACACACATACACAAAGATACTGTTTGGGCTTTGTATAGTAATTGAGTTACCCTAAGAAAATCTTTGTCATAATGAAATATTCTCAAGTTCTCTTCCTGTAGTTGATGTTCCAGATGGTGAGCCGCCCTCAGTGAGGTGAAGCAGTGGTGCTCCGCTACACACAGGTCTCAGGTCCTGCCCTGCCTACAGCATTCACCTCCTGTCTTCTCACTTGCATGTAGACACCAGTGCTGTGCTAGGAAGAATGTCTCCTAGTCGTGTCTCTTGAGGACAGGATAAGAAAGTGCAGATTCACCTTGGCAGCAGTGCTGCACCAGCCAGCCAGGGCCCAGGACCTCTAGGCTCAACATTCTGCTGGAAGGCTTCATGGGTGTCGGCTAGGATAAGTGGATCTAGTGCATCAGAGCATAGCCAGGATGCAGAGGGATGCAGAGCTATAAGCTGGGAAGGCATGAGGAGCTGCGAGTCTGGAGAAACCCAGGCTTAGGCTTCTCAGACTTCTTCCCTTTTGCATAGCCCCTAGACAGGGTTTCATGAGTCCAGTCCCTTGACCCAGCAGCAGACTGCACCTGTACATGGATGTGCTTCCTCCCAAGAAAGCCCCCTGAGACTTGAGTTCAAGGTTTCCATCAGGGCTAGCTACATATCCTCTGCCAGCCGAGGCAACTCCCAAAGCTCTTGCAGGAGGCAAGAGGGCTTTCCTATGCCTCATCACACTATTGGCTCTAGCAGTCTAGGCGGCTGCATAGCAACTTAGCAGAGGAGCCTTTTACAGCCACCTCATAATGCTACCCCTGCAGGTTGGCTCTGCAGGTACAGCTCTGCTGCGTAACCTCCCTGCATGCTGCCCGCACTGGCCCGCTGATATGGTCTGCTCTAACAGTCTCTTCCTTGTTTCAGCTTGAGCCCCAGCTACATCGACCTGACTGAGTGTCCGTACATGTGGCCCTACTGTTCCCAGCCCATCTACTATGGAGGAATGCCAACAGTCGTTAATGTCACTATCCTCAACGGCATGGGGGTCACAGGAAGAATTGTGGATAAAGTGAGTCTTTCCTCTGTGTGGTGACTTAGATGTGGCCTGTACCTTAGCTATTCCTCTGAAGTTAAGGAAGAAAAGCTCCTCTCACTTTCTGAAGTTCCAGAGCCATTGTGCGGAGCAGATTGTCATTCCTCATCCTGGACAGAAGGGTCAGGGCCCAAGTTAAGGAGACCAAAGTCACTTTGTGGTGTTGGTTCCTAGAGGCAGGTTTCATTGGGTTTTTACTTTACAGTTTGCTGTCTGTAATGGGGCCCAGCTACAATTAGTTTATTCTTTAATGAACATGAATTGGGCTTTGTGTTTAGTCCTTGTTTTAAATTTTACTTTTATAATTTTCTAAGCACTTACTCTGTGGACATCACAGTGATTAGGGATAAGGGAAAAAGTATAGAACATTCAGTTCTGGCCCTAGCATGCTAGCAGAGCTACTGTTTCAAACTTATTCTCTGCTAGGCCTCAATGAAAATGGGCCTTTTTTCAGTTCCTATTTGTTGTCAGCATATGACATGTGCTTGTGTACACCAGTGGTTGTAATGTGGTGGAGGACTGTTAGATTGTAATGTTTACTATTTGCCGTTGTTTGAATGGTTATGTGATTTTTGGCCGTGAACATTGTTCTCTCTCTACACCTATGGTCTTAAAACCCTGGATTGGAATGTGGACCTTGGTGTAGTATCAGCACATAATCACACTCTCGAAAAGCACTGCGTTAGGTAGACTGCTCTTGTGGCTGTTGAGAGAAAAGACTGCATTGGGCGGTGCAGCTTTTTCCTTTTTGTATTTCATGTGTTTTAAAAATTATAGTTTCCGTTTCATAAAATTCGCCTTTTTAAATTGTGCATTGCAATAGTTTTTCGTATCTTTTCACAGCAGTGTTCTGAACAACTCACACCAACAGATTCGTGTGTGCCTGTGTGTCCTCTTACTGAGTATGTTGTTGCAGTTTGTCATGGAGTGTCAGTGATCATCTTTATGGCTGAGAGACACTCTGGTGTGTGGACATTGCATGTTCTGTTCATTCATGTCTTATCCTTGGCTACTTGGCTTCTCTGGATGCCTTGTTGAATGCAGATCTTGCCAGCTTTGTGGGGAGTGGATGGCTCTGCATGTCTTTACTAGGCACCTTCCCTCTGTGCCAGTTCACTTGTGGTCTCCTCGGCCCACTCGTACTGCTGTTGGGTATTGCTGTGCTGCTCTTACCAGGGTCTTCGTGTCTCAGACAAGTTAGCCATTGCTGTTTTCCAGAAAGTTCCCTCCAGGCCATTGTTTCCTGGTTTTTGATGTGACTTACTGTGGTGGTTTTATTTATCTTTGCATCTGTAAAAGTTTTATTATTTTTATTTTTTTATACAAGATTACATTACAAATCAAATCTAGACCTGTGTCCCCCTCCCTACGCCCCCACCCCACCAAAGCTCTCTCAAACATGTTTTTCATCTTTTTCTCAGTCTCTCTCAAAATTCTTGATACAGAAGTTGACTGTTTCGAGCATAATTTTCAGTCAGTTCTTTGATGCAGTCTTTTCTGTTGTTGTTGTTGTTGTTCTTTCCAATATGCAGCACTCCAAAATATTTGGACAAAAGCTCAAGGAACCCTGCACAAGAAATACTTACAACTAGGTAATTAGTGCTAGCATCCACAGATGAGGGATACCATTCATTGTTTGTTTTTCTAGGACTGTGTTACTTCACTTAGCATGATATCGTCTAGTTCCATCCGTTTACCTGCAAAGTTCATGATGTCATCTTTCTTTACTGCTGCATAGAACTCCATTGTGTAGATGTACCACATTTTCTCTATCCACTTGTCAGTTGAGGGGCACTTGGGTTGGTTCCAGCTCTTCGCTATTGTGGAGACAGCTGTGTTTCAGGTGGTCCTGGGAAATCCCCAATCTAAACTCTGTGCACTCAAAAGTTTTATATTTTGATACAGTTAAATTTTCATCTTTCCTGATTTTTTTCCTCTGTTGTTTCAGAAATTAGAGATGGGGGAAAGTTAATATTTTTTTTCTAGCTGCTAACCAGTGGTCTCAGGAGCATTCATTAAAACTCAGATTTTTGATGCTGTTCCCTGCAGTGTTTGTCTTTTCCAGAACTTTTGTTCTACTATGCTGAGTCACCTGGGGAGCTGTTGCTCTGTGGCTTGTGAAGGAAATGTGTGGTTTAGGTAGTGAGAGTGGGTGCATGTGGCTTCCGGTTGTCCTCGTGTGCCCTCTGTACTCATCTCCGACCACGGGGAGTCTGTGATGCACCAGGGCAGCCACTGCAGCAGTCACTGCCTTCTCCAGTGCCCCTGCTACGGAGCTTGACTGGCCTGTCCTTGCATTCATTGTGACTCTCCATACACAGCTCTCTGGCATCTGAGTTCTGATCTGAGGGTATCATCTATGTCAGTTCTCTAATCTCTACAAATAACTTTTGGCAGGGGTCTCCCAAAGTAGTGGTTTCTAGGCTTTCTAGTGGGCATCTTCCAGACAGCCCACAGGGTGTCAGCTTAAATATGTTCTTCAAAGATTCCCTTTTGCCCAGTGTGCTGAAATATTCCTCAAAAGCTAGTTTGGGTTACACCGGGTGGGCATGGTGGCACACGCATTTAATCCTAGCACTTGGGAGGCAGAGGCAGGTGGATCTTTGTGAGTTGAAAGCCAGCCTGGTCTACAGAGCGAGTTCACGACAGCTGAAGCTACAAGGAGACCCTGTCTTGAAAAAGACAAAAAAAAAAGGGGGGGGATCGGGGATCTCCCAAGATCCACCTGAAGCACAGGTAAGAGCTGGGTGCTTCAACCAGGCGGATTGTTTGATTGGATTTTGTTCTCTTTGTTGATCTTTGGCCCGATTGGCTGGTGTGGCTGTGGGGGTGGAGTTATCCTCCCAGCTGGTATAAAAGGTGTATTTGTGTGAGTCTTGAGATGGGACATCTCCCAAGACCACCTGAAGCACAGGTACTGGGGCACGGGCTAAAGAGCACCCCCACACACACACACCAACTGGGATTACCGAAGGAAGGAGTGTTCAAGTGGATTCCTTGGAGAACCTTCAGAACAGAAAGGGAAGAGTGAGTTGGACTTCCAATAGAAAGCCTAGAGCTTAGAGAAGTCAACACTCCATAAGCAAGGAGTAAAGGAGAAAAACAAATCAATCAAACAAACAATGAAGGCATCTGAAGGAGGCAAACAAAGTAAGCCTCCAACACAGTGAAGAGGCATTTGGGATTCACATTGGAATACAGGCAAGGAGAAGCCCATATGCCAGGGACATGAAGAAGACACAACATGGGAAAGGTGCAGGATAATCCCACACCAAGCTCTACCAACCCTGTGGAAGATTCCTACAGTGGGATCCCCCTGGGGATGGCCCAGGACACAGATATTAGAAGTACAATTGTGAAAATACTTAAAGAAGTACAAGATTATAAAGAGCAAATCAAAGAATTAGAAAAGAGAATGAAGAACTAGAAGGACTAGAGAGGCATGGAATGACTATACACTCTGGAAGGAAGTGGAAACACTTGAAAAGATCCCATGTTGAAAAGGATAAGGAAAAACCAACAGCGAAGCAAAGAGTACCGGACAGAGATTGAGAGCTCCACAAAGGAAGTGCGAAATACTAAAAGAATCAGAAGATGACAATGAAAAAGGAAATCAAACACCTCCCAACCTTATCAGAGGAAAAGGAAGTGGATAAACACGGCCCTCAGAAGCAGACTATGGGGTAGAGAATAAAAGAAAATCAGCCCTGCGATAGATAATCACAGACAACCTAAAAACCGTCAAGAGAAAGAGTGTGAAAGAAGAATAAAATACACAAAAGTGGACTAACTCTATACACCGGAGCTTGTGGGATCCTCCAGCTTTGAAAATTGATCTCAAAACCTGCACACATAGGAATAGAGGAAGGAAAAGAATCCAAGAGAGTATTGCGTCAGCTCTTCAACAGAATACAGATGAAAATTTCCCCAAAACTCAAAAAAGGGACAACACTACTAATACAAGAAGCACATGAACTCCGAAACAGACAAGATCAGAAAAGAAACTCTCCACACCACATCCATATAGTTAAATGCTAGACACCCAAGGGCCTGGAGAGATGCGCCCTAGCGGTTAGAGCTGCCGACCGCTTTACAGAGGACCCGGGTTCGCTCCCCACACCCCCCACATGGCGGCCGAGGCCGTCTGAAAACTCCAATTCCAGGAGAACTCCAGTTCCAGGGGAATCCGACCCTCTTCTGACCTCCGCGGCTGCACACACGGTGGCACAACTTGCCTGCAGGACATTACATCATACACTACAGAAACTAAATAAAAATAAAAAAAATTTTTATTTTTTAAAATATTTTAGAAATAGAATAAAAACTGAATGCAATGATAATCACAACAAAACAAACCCTATGGGATACCTTAAAAGCAGTCCTAAGAGGGAAGTTTATAAGCTGGATGTCTACATTAGAAAAAACAGAAAGACACAAGTGAATACAACATGCGATAAAAAGCACTTGAGAGGCAAAAACAAGATGAACCCAAAACACAACCGAGGACGAAGAATAACAAAAATCAAAGCAGAATCAATGAAATAGAAATAAGAAAAAATATCCAAAAAAAATCAATGAAAAACAAAAACAAACAAAGATCAATGAATCCAAAAGTTGGTTCTTTGAGAGTATAAGACAAAATAAGACAGACCTCTAGCCCTAGTTAACCAAAGAAAGAAGGAACAACTCCAAACAATCCATGGATGAAAGGGGAAATGTCACAACAGACAATGAAAAGATCCGAAAATCACTAGGAATACTTCAAAACCTAAGTATTAACCGAGTTTGAAAAACCTAGAAGAAATGGATGAATATCTGAAATCCTGGGAATCACTAAAGCTCCTAACACAATAGAGATCGACGCTTAAACAGACCATAATATATGAAGAAGTGAAGATGTAATAAGAACCTCCCAACTGAAAAAAAAAGCCCAGGCCCAGTGTGGTTTCACAGCAGAATGCTAAAAACATTTCCAAAAGACTTACAACCATTAGTACGTGAAATTGGTTTCAGACGGATACAACCAGAGGGATTCTTCTCCCAAATTCCATTCCTTCTCAAGCAGAAGCATCACTGCTATTACCAAAAACCAGGCAAAGAACACAACAAAAAGGAGAAAACTATAGACCCACTCCCTAATAACACAGAGCACCAACATTCATAAACAGAGATACTGGAAAATCACATAACAGACCCACATAAAGATCATCCATCAGACCAAGTTGAGTCATAACCAGAGTGCAGAGATGGTTCAACATAATGAAAATCAATAAACATATCACAGCAATAAATGGAATGAAAGATAAAAAGCACACCACATCATCAGCTCAAATTGATGCAGAAAAGGCTTTGACAAAATCCAGCGATCCCTTCAATGCCCCTTAAAGTCTTAGGGGGAATTGGATTGGCGGGATCATTCCTCAATGTAATCAAAATCACATACAGAGAACCCACAGCCAGTATACATCCTAATGGGGAAAAATGACAGAAACATTCCTGTAAAGGTAGGAACTTCAGCAAGGCTCCCCCTGTCACCTGCTCCTCTTCAATAGAATCGCTTTGAAACCTTGCTAGAGCAATAGGAGACAAGGAAATTCAAAGAGTACTAAATTGAAAAGAGGAACGTCAAGTATCCCTTTGCTGATGAAGATATGATTGTTTACTTAAGGGTGCTAAAAACTCCACCAGAAAACTCCTAGAAATACTTCAGAACAGCTTCAGCAAGTGGCAGGATAAAAAAAAAAAATGAACTAAAAAAATCAGTAGCTTTCTTTACACCAACATCAAGCAACCTGAGGAGGAATTCAAGGAGACCTTCCCACTCACAGTAGCACAAAAACCAATAAAACTACCTAGGAACAACCTAACCAAAGATACCAAAGATCTACTACAACAAAAATTTTAAACCTTAAAGGAATTGAAGAAAGACATCAGAAGAGGAAAAACTCGCCAGGCTCATGGATTGGGAAACTTAATAGAATAAAAAGTGTCCCATTTACCTGTCCCAAGTTTCTTTCATTGTGTGGCACAAAACACTCTGACCAACACCAACTTGGGGAGGAAAGGGTTTTATTCAGCTCTACATCCCAGGTCACAGATCCATCACTTAGGGAGCTCAGGCAGGAACGCAGGGGCAGGAACCTGGAGGCAGGGAAGCTATGAAGCACAGGCCCCAACATGGAGGAGTGATGTCACTGGCTTCGCTCTCTCTGGCATTGCTCAGCCTGCCTTCTTAAATACTATCACGACCTAACAATCAGGACAATACACACAGATGTGGCCACCAGGCAATCCAATGGAGCCAATTCCTTCCCCCAACCGAGGCTTCCTCAACAGCCAGGTGTGGTCAAGTTGGACACAAAGCTATCCAGCACAATTGGGACCCATTGTCAACTTGACACACAACAACCTCACTTAATTAAACCACTCTTTCCAGTTCTTTCCCAAAATATGTGTTAACAATAATTATCACAACCTAAGACAGTACATCACTTAAAAGCCCCACAGTCCTTAAAATGTCCCAAAACTTAAAAGTCCAGTCTATTAAAATCTCTTAATAAACTGTGGGCTTCTGAAAATCCAAACAAGTACTGTCTTTATTTCAAAGGGAAGAACTCAGGCACCTTCAAACAAACCAAGTCCAGCAAAGTACTTCAAGGCCTGGGACAGCCGGCTGGGTTCACATAACACGATCTTATCTGGGCCCAAGGGTCTAGGCAGCTCCCCCCTCTACCGAACCTGCCGGTCCGTCGTGGTCACACACATTCGCAGAGGCCTAGGGCCGACTCCATTTACACAACCGCTGCTATTGGTGATTCGCTCCCAGGGTACCGGCCATCTCCAAAAAGCTGGGGTTCGTACTGAAAACTGAGGCAGCACCTTCACCAATGGTCTCTTCTGACCTCCCTGGTGCAAAGCCTCAGCTTCTCTCCATGTACTGCAATCCTGGGGTTTCCAACAGCAAAGCAACGAGGTGCACTTCCACCAATGGTCTTTCCTGAACCTCTCCTGTGCCAAGCCTCAGTGCTTCTGTGACCCTCCTCAAATTTAACCACCGGAACCATATAAGAGACTCTTCAATTACACGTTACCAAGTCCGCTTCTGGCTTCGAGAGAGGGGCTCTCAACCTTCGGTTTCCCTGGAGTCACAGCTTCTGTGTGCTGACCTTGAGATATTCATTTCCCAGAAGATTTCAACACAGTTGATGCTGGTCATCTTGTTACTTACAGCTGACTATTTTTCAGCCAGCTACACTAGACCAGACATGCCATACTTGTCCCCACAGTACACGCACTAAAAGAAGTCACTGGCAGTTCTGGCTCTTTGACTGACAGATGATTGCTCCACAGCCCAGCTGACCAGAGACCCCACAGATTACACAGTCCCCTGTGATACTCTGCTCTCCTTTGAAACGAGACTTCACAAGCCAGGCCCCATCTTCTACTACAACTCCTTCAGCAAAACTGGCCCCAAGCTCACAGCACAATCTTTAGCATCAATGACTTTCTCCCAGCCAAAGTTCCAAACGCCTCCCACAATGCCTTTCCCCCAACACCAAGGTCAGTCTATCACACATACCCCACTCCATGGTACAATTTCTGTCCAGTGTTTGTCGTCCATTGCTGGACAAAACACTCTGACCAACACCAACTTAGGGGAAGGGAAGGGAAGGTTTATTCAGTTACTTCTCCCCGGACAGATCATCAAACTAGGGAAGCTCAAGGCAGGAACTCAGGGCAGGGAACCTGGAGGCAGGAGCTGAAACAAGCGCATGGGAGAGTGTGTTCACTGGCCTTGCTTGCTACTACTGGCTTGCTCAGACCTCCTTCTTTATATGTCACTTGCTACAACAATCAAGAAATTACCCACAGATGTGGCCACAGGCCAATCCAATGGAGCGCCATTCCCAGCCGAGGCTGCCCTCAACCCAGGTGTGTCAAGTTGACAAACCAAAGCTATCCAGCACACTACCCAAGCTCTTGTATAGATTTAAAACACCTAATATTCCCAATCAAAATCAATCCAAAGAGTTTCTTTCTACAGGCTTGGAAAAAAAAAAAAAAAAAAAAAAAAAAAAAAGACTCCAAATAGCAATTCAATGGCAAACGCAGCTAAAATGACCCCAAATAGCCAAAAAAAAAACAAACACCTGAGCGAAAAAAAGAGCAACACAGGGGGTGATATCTCCTTCTACACCAGACTTCAAACTATACACTAACAGGGGCCTATAATCAGTTTAAAACCAGCCGGTGGGTACGGCACAAAAAACGACCACTTGTTGACCAATGGAAACAAACTGAATATACAAACTTAGCACATCAAATGCAAATCAACAATTTCAGCCACCTCAATTTTGACAAAGGGGGCCAAGAAGCACAAGGAGAAAAGACGAAAGCATCTTCAACAGTAGTGTTGGCAAAACTTGATATCACCATGGTAGAAGAATGAATATTAAACCCCTACCCCACACTTCGCCCTTGTACAAAAAGAATCAACTCCAGATGGACACAAAGACCTCAACATGGGAAACCCCAACTCTGAAGGCGGATAGAATTAGAAGACAAAGTGGGCAGCAGACTGACAAGACATAGGATAGGAAAAGACTTCCTAACTCAAAAGACGAGCTGCACAAGAATTAAGGTCGCAATTGACAAATGGGACCTATTATAAAAACCAAAAGCTTCTGTACATTAAAGAAACAACAAGGAAGTGAAGAGAGCAATCCACACAGACTGGGACAGAACACCTTCACCCAGATCCACGAACATCTGCAAAGCATTGTTTCCAGAATATATAACTAACTCAAAACAAAAGAAAAAAAAAAGACCCACTCACTCAAGAGATGGAGCAAAGAGCTGAACGAGACTTTCTAAGCGAGGAATTAGAGATGGCTGCTGAGAGCGGAAAACGCTAAAAACTGTTAAACATCTTAACATTAAGAAAGGGAAATGCAAATCAAAACCCTTTAAGATAAGATAACATCTTACTATTTACTCAATAAGACTGGGCTAGGAGAGAAAAATGATAACCAAGTTCTGGAGGTTGTGGGGAAAGAGGAACACTCATCCACTGCTGGTGGGGAAGGTAAACTCATATCGCCAACATGGAAGCAGTGTGGAGAACCCATTGGAAGACTTGGAAATGAACTTGCCACCCGTCGCCATACCACTGGTCCCCACAAGACATCTAACTCCTACTCAGCAAGATACGTGCATGCCCATGTGTATTCATTCAGTTCTCTTCACCATAACACGCGAGCTGGAACCAACCCCAAATGCCCTCAACAACAAATAGATGATAGAGAAAATAATAAAAAAAGACAAAACAAGAGTCTTTTTTTTTTTTTCATTTTATTATTTCTGTAGTGATGATATGATGCAGTCCTGTCACGTGTCTTGTATTGCCATCCAGTCTGTCTGCGTCCAGAGCCNTACCCACAAGACTTCTAACTCCTACCTAGCAAAGATCGTGCATGGCCCATGTGTATATTTCAGCTTCATCTCTTCACAAGAACAAGGAGAGCTGGAACACAACCCAAATGCCCCTAACAACTGAATGAGGGATAGAGGAAAATGTGGACACTAACAATGGAGGTCTTTTTTTTTTTTAATTTTATTTATTTCGCTATGTAGGTATGAGTTACTGTCTCTCATGAAGTCTGTGCAGCCGTGTCGTTGCAATGCGCGGAGGTCAGAAGAGGGTCCGGATTCCCCTGGAACTGGAGTTCTCCTCCTGGAAATTGGAGTTTCAGACGGTTCTCAGCCGCCCATGTGTGCTGGGGATCGAACCGGGTCCTCTGAAGAGCGGTTGGTGCTCTTAACCCGCTAAACCATCTCCAGCCCACAATGGAACTATGACCGCAGTAAAAGAAAGATGACATCATGTAGCTTTGCAGGAAAGCTGGCAGTAGAGACATGATGCTGAAGTGAGAATAACATAGTCCAGAAAAACAAACGAATGAATGGTATTCCCTCATCTGTGGATGCTAGGCCATACCTAGTTGTAAGTATTTCTGTTGCATGGCCCCTTGAGCTTTTGGCCAATAGTTTGGAGTGATGCATATGGAGGAAACAACAACAACAGAAAGGACATGCATCAAAGAACTGACTGAAATGTGAACTGCTCAAAACAGTAACTTCCACGATCGGAGAGATTTTGAGAAAGACTGGGAAAGAGATGAAAAGCTGTTGGCAGAATGCATTAGCTCTGGCGGGTAGGGGGTAGGGTGGGGGAACACAGTGCTCTAGATTGATTAATAAACAGAATCTTAGTACAAACCGAATATGATAATAATAAAATAGAAATTATATATATATAATATATATATAATATATATATATATATATATATATATACAAGCTAGTTTGGGTCACTTAGGAATTGAGGCCTTTTGGGCTTCACAATCTGTCCCCTCAGCTCACCCCCTTACCCCCACCTGCTTTCTCTTTCCTGCAGCCTGAGTGGCGGCCCTATCTACCACAGAATGGAGACAGCATTGAAGTGGCCTTCTCTTACTCCTCTGTGCTGTGGCCTTGGTCAGGCTACCTGGCCATCTCCATCTCTGTGACAAAGAAGGCAGCTTCCTGGGAGGGCATTGCCCAGGGCCATGTCATGATCACCGTGGCTTCTCCAGCAGAGATGGAAGTAAGGATGCCTTTGCTTAATTCTTGACCTTTTCTAGCCCCTGGTAGGAGAAGAAGTGGGCAGGCTCCATGGTGATAGTCCTCAGGACCACTGACAGTTGACTGGGCTAGCCTCAGCCAGGAACCATAGCCCAAGATCTCTAGGACAGCTGAGTTTAAATCCTGCTGTCTCACCGCAGAGAGAACCTCCTGGGCTGGATTTCAAGCTAGAAACAAGTACATCTGAAGTGGGCCTCTCAAGAAGTGCAGCTCAGTGCTGGGTGGCTCTGTGGCTTTTAGGAACAGATGTGACTTTTAAGTCTTCAACTCATGAAATTCAGTGGAATTAGTTGTAACACATGAACATGTGTTATCACACACATATCTTGTATTAAATTATGCAGGTTAAATAGAAAGGACCTTCTAAAAAATTTATTTGTGAGTGTTTTTCCTGCATGTATGTAAGTGCACCCATGGATGCAATGCCCACAGAGACTAGAGGATGTCCAATTCCCTGGAATTGGAGTTATAGCCACCTGAACCTGAACCTGAACCTGGTTCCTTTTCAAGAGCATCCAGTGCTCTTAACTGCTGAGCCATCTCTCCAGCCCTGAAACAACCTTTTTAATTTTTTAAGCACAGTGTAGTGCTGAATGCTGCCATCCTTATCATCTGGAGGTTGAAGCAGGAGGATCTGCATGTAAGATTTTGTGGAAAAGGAAAAAAGGAAACAAAGAAGGAAAATGATATTTTAAAACTGAAATCCTGCCAGGCATGGTCCTGCCTTTAATCCCAGCACTTGGGAGACAGAGGCAAGTGGATCTCTGTGAGTTCAAAGCCTACCATGGGAGGCCAGTTGGGCTACAGAGAGATCATCTTTCAAAAAGACACCCCCCCCCAAAAAAAAACCCCAAAACTGAAATCCTGAGTTTCCTCAGAGTGGTTATGCACTTCAAGTTTTTGTTTGTTTTCTTTTGTAGTCAAAAAATGGTGCAGAACAGACTTCAACAGTGAAGCTTCCCATTAAAGTGAAGATAATTCCCACCCCTCCTCGGAGTAAGAGAGTCCTCTGGGATCAGTACCACAACCTCCGCTACCCCCCTGGCTACTTTCCCAGGGACAACCTGCGGATGAAGAATGACCCTCTGGACTGGTGAGACACCAGGGCTTGGTGTCCCTGCTTCTGCCACTGATTTGAGCCTAGTTATGCTTTAAAACACAAGTATAATTAAATGACTAGAGTAAAAACCTCACTTGTGGACCATGGTAGTACATGCCTGTAATCCTAGTGCTTGGGGGGCAGAGATAGGCTTATCTCACAGAAATCGAGGTCTGTCCACATGGCCAGCTTGGGCTACCCTCTCTCAGCAACAAAAACAAAAAACTCTGGACCTCATCCTTGTTTTACTTCCCTGCCCTCTGCCATTGAGTCAGCCACCAGGCCCTGTCCCTGCTGCCTTCAGGCTCTGTCCTCCGTCCTTCCGAATTTAGCCTTCTTTCTCTCTGCTCTCAGCTGAGGCCTGTGCGGCATCTGTGTCCTCCTGACAAGCCTCGGTGCTATTGACTTGCTTCCCTAAGTGCCATCCGCACATAGCAGCAAAGTTAACATCTGAAAGCATGAACTCTGTGCTGGGTCTGCTTTTCTTCCTGGCCCCCAGACACTGTCCTGCTTCCTTTTCCTGAAGGGTATCCAAGTTCCTTGGCCCCAGAGCCAGGCTCAGTTCTTAGTTTAAAGTGAAGCTTAGTGTTGAAATTGGGGTGAAGGGGAGGCATTGAAATACTTGACCAGGATACTTAGAGAACAGATTTGCTTTTTTTTTTTTTTTGAGACAGGGTCTCCCAGCTGGCCTGGAACTCACTCTGTAGACCAGGCTGGCCTTGAACTCCCAAAATCCGCCTGCCTCTACCTCTGGAGTGCTAAGATTAAAGGTGTGCACCACCACACTCAGCTTAAAGATGGTTCTTAGCCGCCATGTGGGTGCTGGGAATCAAACCCGGGTCCTCTGCAAGAGCATTTCATGCTCATAACCACAAGGCCATCTCTCCAGCCCCCAGATTTGTGCTTTGTGTTGTTTTTTGTTGTATTTTTTGAGACAGGGTCTCCCTTTAGTCCCAGCTGGCCTAGAGCTCGTTATGTAGACCAGGCTGGCCTTGAACTCACAGAGATCTGCTTGCCTCTGCCTCCCAAGTGCTAGGATTAAAGGCGTGGGCCACCACGCCCAGCCTCAGCTTTGCTTTTTATCTGGAAGACAGATGGCAAATCCAGAACAGAGGCAGGCAGGCAGGTAGGAACAGGGGAAGCTGACAGCAGGGAAGGCTACGGGCCTGCAAATGAGCCCAGGAAGTCAGTGCTGCTAAGGAGCTGGGCTCTGGGTTTTCTGCCAGGCATGTGGACAGTTTGCCTAGCATTTACAGAGAAAAAGTGAGCATACTCGGGAGGGAAAGGTGATCCAAGGTAATGTAGAATCTTGTACCCACTGCTCAGCATGCTGTGTACTCTTGTGACCCTGTGGCTGTATGCTAAGTAGATTGTCAGATGCAAGTGACTGCTACCAACTAATACCACTGCAAAAACCTGCTTAAGAAAACAGGTCTTGTGTCTCTTTTATCATGTGTGTGCATCATGCATGCAGTCCCTCTAACCACCCACTTGATCATGTCTGGTCCAGAGAATGCAGTTCTAGAAAGGCTGAGGACTGGCTCCTGGGCTTCTGGCAACAGCTCTGTGCTCCTGATGTAGCGCTGAGTCTAGATGGGCCTTTACTGCATGTTCTTCTGGTCATCTAATGCCATAGATGCTGTTTTCCAGGAACGGCGACCACATCCACACCAACTTCAGGGACATGTACCAACATCTGCGAAGCATGGGCTACTTTGTAGAGGTCCTTGGAGCTCCCTTCACATGTTTTGATGCCACTCAGTATGGTGAGCAGCGAGGCTGGGCTGGGCTGGCCAGATTGCCCAGCCCATACTGGACATGAAATGTTCAGAAACTGATGGCCCAATAAAGGGAACCTGCCATAGTCCCTGCATCCAAGTTGAGGTGGAGAACAAGGCTTCTGTGGTGTTCAGGCCTGCCAGGTCGTTGCTGCCATAACTGTCAGCTAGGCGCAGGACTTTCATTGGTTGGGAATGGGGGCATCTGCAGTCTTTTTTTTTTATTATTATATTCATGTAGTGGGGGTGGGGGTGAGTGTATGCACACGTGTGTATAAGCTGTGGCGTGTGGGGAGGTCAGACAACAACTTGGAGGAGTCAGTTCTTTCCCAGGATTGGACTGAGGTCCTCAGCATTGGTGACGAACCCATATCACTGGCCCAGTCTTTTTATTCTTAAATAGAAAGAATCTATCACTCACTATACATTACTCTTTCCTGAGTCAGTAAAAATCTTTACATCAAACATCAATGAAAACCACAGTCCACAGTTGGCTGATCCCTGTGGGTTGCTGGGCCCTGACCCTTCCTAGGTGTTGCAAGCTGGCACCAAGCAGACTCTTGGCAGTAGGACACCAGTGAGAGCCATTGCTCTGAAATTCTTCCTGTCAGAAGGCAGTTCTCATACCTCGGCCCTTTGTCCATCAGGCACTTTGCTGATGGTGGACAGTGAGGAAGAGTACTTCCCTGAGGAGATCACCAAGCTCAGGAGGGATATGGACAACGGGCTCTCACTCGTCATCTTCAGTGACTGGTACAACACTTCTGTCATGAGAAAAGTGAAGTTTTATGATGAGAACACAAGGTATAGTTGGAAATTGCTATTTGGATAGCAATATGACTTTGGGGCAAGGTCCACCCAGCAGGCACTTACCTAGCAAGGTTTTATGGGATTGTCTAACTTAGCGGTAGTCCTTCTAGGGAGTACAGTGTGGGTGGAGAAAGCCTTTGTCTATGAAGGAAGTTGCTTGAAGAGAAATAGACATTCCTTGACTCTCAAGGTTGAGAGGATAGTTTTCTTCCCTCATTTATCTTGGGTACTTGCTTTGGTTTCTGTTTAGTGCTTTCCCATCCTTCCATATCTCTCATACTGAACATATGCAAATTTAAATGCACCAAAGGAACTGGTACTGAAGAGACCTGGTAATTTAATTATTAAGCCCTGATTCTTTTTTTTTAATATATTTTCTTTATTGTTTTTTATTTAGTGTGTGAATGTATTTCCTGCAGGTGTGTAAATGGACCTCTGCCATGCAGTGCCCCCAGAGGTCAGAAGAAGGTGTGAGATTTCCCCGGAACTGGAGTTAGAGAACGTTGTTGGCTACCACATGGGTGCTGGGAATCGCACCTGGGTCCTCTGCAAGAGCAGCCAATGCTTTTAACCACTGAACTATCTTTCCAGCCCTCCTGATTCTTAGTGTATTAGAAATGTTATGGCTGAGAGTAGTGTCATGCACCTTTAATCCCAAACTAGGGAGTCGGAGGCAGTCTGTGATTTTGAGGCCATGTGGGGGATGGCGGGGCAAAAAGGAAGTTGGTTATTATTATATTATGATCCCCCCTTGGATTCTTAGGACTTGAACTTGGATATCCTTCTTTCTCAGGTCTGCTTCATGGTTCTGGCTAGGTCTAGACTGTCTGGGTTGCATGCCAATGAAAGACTGATTTTCATTTCATAAAATAAAGCTTTAGGGGCTAGAGAGATGGCCTAGTGGTTAAAAGCGCTGACTGCTCTTACAGAGGACCCGGGTTCGATCTCCAGCCCCCACAGGGTGGCTGAGAACCATCCTTAACTCCAGTTCCAGGGGAATCCGACACCCTCTTCTGACCTCCGTGGCATTGCACGACACAGGTGCACAAACCTACATGCAGACTGTACATTCATACACATACAAAAATAAATAAAATAATAAAAATAAAGCTTTAGTGTATTCTGCACATTGACTAGAGCTGTTATATTTGTAATTATTTCTCAAACCAAATAGCTTGTTTCAGTTGACACTTTGGATGGATGGATGGATGGATGGATGGATGGATGGATGGATGGATGGATGGATGGACTGAATTTTAACAGTAGATACGTTTTGTCGTGGAGGAAGGATGTATATGGGGGTTTTCATCTTGGCTTTCCTGTGTCTGCTGCTACTTTTACAGGCAGTGGTGGATGCCGGATACTGGAGGAGCCAACATCCCAGCTCTGAATGAGCTGCTGTCTGTGTGGAACATGGGGTTCAGTGACGGCCTGTATGAAGGGGAGTTTACACTGGCAAACCATGACAGTAAGGCTTTGTATCTGTGTGTGAAAGGCATGAAACCCCGGAGGTGTGAGGGCATGAAGTCTAGATTTCAGAGAGAAAGGAGAAAGAAAGAGATGGGATTCCTGAGTGAGCTACAGTATAGAAAGAACTGGTCAGTGTTTACAGAAGGCATATCGGCTGAGAATGCAGCTTAGTAGTAATTTCTGAAAGGATCAGTGCCTAATACCACAAAACAGAAGCTAAGCATGTAGCTCAGCTGGTAGGGTACTTACCTAGTACACACAAAGCTCTGGCTTCCATCCCAGCATCAGGTAAGTGGGCAGAGTGATGCACAATCTGCAGTCTAAATGCTCAGAAGTCAGGAGTTTAGAGAGTTTCAAGCCCAGCCCAGGATAGGTCACAAGAGCCTGTCTCTAAACACAAACAAAAATATTTGTCTTTTTTTTCACTCCCTGTAGCCCCAGCTGTCCTGGAACTCACTATGTAGACCAGGCTGGCTTTGAACTCACAGAGATCTGCCCGCCTCTGCCTCCAAAGTGCTGGGATGATAGGTGTGCGTCACCACGCCCAGCTCAAAAATTAATTATTTTTAAAATAGAAAAACATCTATTAAAAAAACATGTTTACAAGCCGGGCGTGGTGGCGCACGCCTTTAATCCTAGCACTTGGGAGACAGAGGCGGGCAGATCTCTGTGAGTTCAAAGCCAGCCTGATCTACAGAGTGAGTTCCAGGACAGCCAGAGCTACAGGGAGACCCTGTCTCAAAAAGCCAAAAAAAAAAAAATGTTTAGTAGTATTTTTTTTTTTTAATTTTATTTATTTGTATGAATGTACTGTCTGCATGTAGGTCTGTGCACCCGTGTTGTGCAATGCCGCGGAGGTCAGAAGAGGGTCTCAGATTCCCCTGGAACTGGGGCTTTCCTGGAATTGGAGTTACAGACGGTTCTCAGCCGCCATGTGGGTGCTGGGGATCGAACCCGGGTCCTCTCTAAGAGCAGTCGGTGCTCTTAACCGCTAGGCCAATCTCTCCAGCCCGTTTAGTAGTATTTTTTTACTTAAGGTTTGAAGTGATTGCTTCTAGTTTAAGTGTGATAGCAATAGCAGTTTGTCTTTTCAGATTTAAAAAAAAAATCTTGCTGGGCGTGGTGGCGCACGCCTTTAATCCTAGCACTTGGGAGGCAGAGGCAGGCAGCTCTTTGTGAGTTCAAGGCCAGCCTGGTCTACAGAGTGAGTTCCAGGACAGCTGGGGCTACAGGGAGACCCTGTCTTGAAAAGACCAAAGAAAAAATTCTTAAATGATAAATATAAATAACATCGACCCCTGTCTGAAGAATGCATGTTTTGTCAGTGAGCTGGCATCTTGATCCTGTAATGTTGGACACTGTTTTCTAGTGTATTATGCATCTGGATGCAGCATCGCCAAGTTTCCAGAAGATGGCATAGTCATAACACAGACGTTTAAGGACCAAGGTAAAGGGCACTAGTTTCCTGTACATCCTTCTTCTTTCTCTCCTGTCTTCCCTTTCTTCCATAGCTTTAGCGTATATAATGCACATACTGTAACAGTTACTCTTCTAAAGTGTCTAATTCACTGTTGTTCCTTTTTTTTTTTTGGTCTTTTTTTTGAGACAGGGTCTCCCTGTAGCTCCGGCTGTCCTGGAACTCGCTTTGTAGACCAGGCTGGCCTTGAACTCACAAAGATTCGCCTGCCTCTGCCTCCCAAGTGCTAGGATTAAAGGCGTGTGCCACCAAGCCTGGATGTTGTTTCTTTTTTAAGTGTACCCCCCACCCCAAACCTTCTTTTAGAAAGATTTTATTATAACCCCATTAACAGGTCTGGTCTCTTCCCTTCCATATACTCTGTTCCCGTATGAAACTTGCTGCAGTGTTATTTGTATATACCTGCTGTGGTATGGCTTTGGGCCGGGCCTGGGATCCCAGAATGAGTGACACAGACTCTTGGTGGTAATTTGAATGGGTGTGTGTAGACTGCAAAAGAAATGGAATTTCTTTGGGACATGGGCACAAATACTTTTTGTTCCAACCTGAGGATTGTTCCATTTCTGTGATTGTCAAAGTACTTATAGAAAAGCTTTGGATTGGAAACAACAACAACAACAGAAAGGACTGCATCAAAGAACTTACTGAAACAGTAAACTTCCGCTCAAAACAATCAACTTCCACATGAAGAATTTTGAAAAAGTCTGAGAGAGATGAAAAACATATTTGACAGAATACATAAGCTCTGGTGGGGTGGGGGGATAGGGTGGGGGACATGGGTCTAGATTTGATAATCTTGTACAAAATATATATATATATATATATAAACTAAATATTTTTTAATTTTTTAAAATAAAGAATACTTGGCAGGCTCCAGGATTAAATTAAAAAAAAAAAAGCTAGGGGCTGGAGAGATGGCCTAGCGGTTAAGAGCACCGACTGCTCATGCAGAGGACCCAGGTTTGATCCCCAGCACCCACATGGCGGCTAAGAACCGTTTGTAACTCCAATTCCAGGAGAACTCCAGTTCCAGGGGAATCTGACGCCCTCTTCTGACCTCCGCGGCATTGCACGACACAGGTGCACAGACCTACACGCAGACAATACATTCATACACATAAATAAATAAAATAAAAATTAAAAAAAAAAAAACATTTGGTGGTATTTTAGAATTCTTAGCAGTGTAAAGGTGCAGACTAAACCATCTCAGAGTAGCGTCTCTGATTCTTCTGGGTAGATTGCTGTTCAGTTTTGCTTTAACTGTAGGGAAGACATCCCTTAAGAGGCTCTGGCCAGTCGCAGTACACAAAGCCTACCTGGTGAGTGGGGGAGGAACAGGGACAGCCTGGGCCACCTCTGCCTTTGTATTAAGTGCTGGGCAGTAGGACACTGAGAGGACCACAGGGCACTCTTCCCGTGGCTGTCCCTGCAGACCTGGGATTCAGAGCCACTGGACTCCTCTTGCCTGCTGAGTCCCAGAAGACAGAGCTGCCTCGTGTTATAGCTTGTGAACATGTGGATCGTTTCCTCCTACCAGATGACTTTCTGTCAACCAGCCACACCACTGTCAAGGTTGCTATTTTTCTCCACCTTGAGAGCTTTGTTATTTGAAAATATGGAATTGTAGTATTTCTTAGTTACCTGTTTGTATCCACAGTGGATGATCATCTCTTCTCAGCTCTTTGGCCCAGATCACCATGGTTTGTCATTCTGAGAGCCATTCTCCTGGACATTCCACTTCCGTGGCCACCTGCCACGGCCTCCTAGCTTGCTCATTGCCCTCTGCAGCTCATTGTTTTGCCAATGGGATAGTGAAAATATATTTAATAATGTAGGCTTCATTTCTTTTTTGCTACACTCTAAGAAATCAGCTCCCTTGGCTTTAAGCTAAATAGTTTTTTGGGTATAAGATTGTGATAGTATAATTTATGCTAATTCAGAAAACACCTTATTAGAACTCACCAAATTAAAGTTGCTGAGCAAGCAAGATGATACAAGCCTGTCACCTTTCCTCCTAGTGAGGCTGAGGCAGGGGATCACAAACTCAAGGCCTGCCTATGCAATTTAGGAATACCCATCTTAGAATAAAGAAGTTTAGGGGCTGGAGAGATGGCTCAGCAGTTAAGAGTGCAAACTGCTCTTGCAGAGGACCTGGGTTCGATTCCCAGCACCTACATGGCGGCTAAGAACTGTCTTTAACTCCAGTTCCAGGGGAATCCGACACCCTCTTCTGACCTCTGTGGCATTGCATGACATGGGTGCACCAGCCTACATGCAGACAGTACACTCATACACATAAAAAAATAATTAAAAAAAAAAAGAATAAGAAAGGCTAGGGATGTAGCTCAGTGATGGAGTGCTTGCTTCATCCCAAGTTCAGCCCCAGCACACCATCACGGAAGAAAAAAGGTGTAGTAGTTCACATCTTTAATCCCAGCACTCTTGAGTTCAAGGCCAGCCAGGTCTACATAGTGAGTTCCAGGCCAGGGGGCTACAGGGAGACCCTGTCTCAAAAAGCCCAAATAAAGGGAAAGAGTAATGACATAAGAAACAATTCTCCCATGAGGCCACATGGCAGAGCAGTGTAAACATCCCCATTTCTCCCATGTCACTCATTCAAGGACAACATGCCTTTACTTCCCTTCTGCTACTAGTGAGACTGAACATGGGGCAGGGGTGTGTAGGGTACTAGAGTATTCTAGGTGTGACAGGTACACTGTGGATTCTGATGGTGCCTACCATCTAAGACTAAGGAAAACTTTGCTTTAGGGATGTCCACTCGGTGTGGGGACATGCCATTGATGGTTACTGCCCATGATACTGGTACTGGTACATTACTTTTTTGACTCATTAAACATTTCAAGTTATGTCATCTATTTGGGCAGGAAAGAAGGCTGTGTGGTTAGAATGTGTGTTTTGTGAAATTTTAAATCTAAATTAGCGCCGGGCGTGGTGGCGCACGCCTTTAATCCTAGCACTCGGGAGGCAGAGGCAGGTGGATCTTTGTGAGTTCAAGGCCAGCCTGGTCTACAGAGTGAGTTCTAGGACAGCTGGGGCTACAGGGAGACGCTGTCTCGTATAGACCAAAAAAAA